>JAQQSZ010017723.1:0-10735 GCA_028646595.1 Phalanger gymnotis | reverse complement strand
TAGAGATTTATCTTGCCCTACAAGAAAGTGGGGGAGGGGGGATGGAAGGGGAGTGGGGGGACAGAGAGGAGGGCAGACTGGGGAACGGGGCAACCAGAGTGTACGCCATCTTGGAGTGGGGGGGGTGGAAATGGGGAGAAAAATCTGTAATTCAAATGCATGTGAAAATTAATGCTGAAAACTAAAGATGTTAATAAAATAAAATTTAAAAAAAAAAAAAAGTTGCCAAGAAAAACATGAACTGGTCTCAGGCCATGGAAGAGCTCAAAAAGGACTTGGAAAAGCAAGTTAGAGAAGTAGAGGAAAAATTGGGAACAGAAATGAGAATCATGTGAGGAAACCATGAAAAACAAGTTAATGACTTGCTAAAGGAGACCCCAAAAATACAGAAAAAAAATACTGAAGAAAACAACACCTTAAAAAACAGACTAAGAAATGGCAAAAGAGCTCCAAAAAGCCAATGAGGAGAAGAATGCCTTGAAAGGCAGAATTAGCCAAATGGAAAAGGAGGTCCAAAAGACCACTGATGAAAATACTACCTTTAAAATTAGATTGGAGCAAGTGGAAGCTAGTGACTTGATGAGAAATCAAGATATTATAAAACAGAACCAAAGGAATGAAAAAGTAGAAGACAAAGTGAAATATCTCATGGAAAAAACCACTGACCTGGAAAATAGATCCAGGAAAGATAATTTAAAAATTATTGGACTACCCGAAAGCCCTGATCCAAAAAAGAGCCTAGATAACATCTTTCAAGAAATAATCAAGGAGAAATGCCCTGATATTCTAAGAGCCGGTGGGTAAAATAGAAATTGAAAGAATCTACCGATCACCTCCTGAAAAAGATCCCAAAAAGAAAACTTCTAGGAATATTGTCACCAAATTTCAGAGCTCCCAGATCAAGGAGAAAATACTGCAAGCAGCCAGAAAGAAACAATTTGAGTATTGTGGAAACACAATCAGAATAACCCAACATGTAGCAGCTTCTACATTAAAGGATCGAAGGGCTTGGAATATGATATTCTGGAGGTCAATGGAGCTAGGATTAAAAGTAAGAATCACCTACCCAGCAAAACTGAGTATCATGCTCCGAGGCAAATATGGACTTTCAATAAAATAGAGGACTTTCAAGCTTTCTCATTGAAAAGACCAGAGCTGAATAGAAAATTTGACTTTCAAACACAAGAATCAAGAGAAGCATGAAAAGATAAACAAGAAAGAGAAATCACAAGGGACTTACTGAAGTTGAACTGTTTTGTTTACATTCCTACACGGAAAGATGATATGTATGATTCATGAGACCTCAGTATTAGGGTAGCTGAAGGGAATATACGTGTGTGTGTGTGTGTGTGTGTGTGTGTGTGTGTGTGTGTGCGCATGTATATATACACATATATATGTATGTGTGCATGTGTATGTGTGTATATATATATATACATGCATTACATATATATGCATATATATAGATAGGGGGCACAGGCTGAGTTGAATATGAAGGGATGGTGTCTAAAAAAAGAAAATCAAATTAAGGGATGAGAGAGGAATCTATTGAGAGAGGGATAAATGGAGAGATAGAACGGGGTAAATTCCCTCACATAAAAGTGGCAAGAAAAAGCAGTTCTGTAGGAAGGGAAGAAGGGGCAGATGAATAAGAATGAGGGAATCTTGCTCTCATTGGATTTGACTTGAGGAGGGAATACCATACACCCTCAGGGGTATCTTACCCCACAGGAAAGAAGGAGGAAGAAGATTAAAAAAAGGGGGAGGGGATGATAACAGAGAGGACAGATAGGGGGAGAAAGTAATCAAAAACAAACATTTTTGAAAAGGGACAGGGTCAAGGGAGAATATTCAATAAAGGGGGATAGGTTAGGAAGGAGCAAAATATAGTTAGTCTTTCACAACATGAGTATTGCGGAAAGGTTTCACATAATGATACACACATGGCCTATGTTGAATTGCTTGACTTCTTAGGGAGGGTGGGTGGAGAGGGAAGAGAGGAGAGAATTTGGAACTCGAAAGTTTTAAAAACAGATGTTCAAAAACAAACAAAAAAAGTTTTTTCATGCAACTAGAAAATAAGATACCTAGGCAATGTGGCATAGAAGTTTATCTTTCCCTACAAGAAAGTAAGAGAGAAGGGGATGGGAGGGGAGTGGGGTGACAGAAAGGAGGGCTGACTGGGAATGGCGCAACCAGAATATATGCTATATTGGTGTGGGCAGGGAGGGTAGAAATGGGGAGACAATTTGTAATTCAAACTCTTGTGAAATTCAATGCTGAAAATTTAATATATTAAACAAATTAAATAAAAAAAATTTATCACCTATATAGTCAAAAGATGTTCAAAATGACAAAAGCCAATTGTATCAAACATGAAGAAGAAAATTTATATATCATTAATAAACTGAAGATTATAATGGCTATATAAAAACAGCTAATAGGCTCTAGATTTTCTATGCTAAAGGAAATCATGGTGTTCACTAATTTCCATAGATATTGCCTCAAACATTTCACACTGGGGATGAATTAGTATCAAACCTACCTTGCTTCTTTATGTTAGGTTGAATGTATCTTTCTTAAGAGAAGATATTACAAATCTACTATTAAAAGATGAAGCCACAAGTGGTCTTTCCAAATATAGGACAATACTAAGTGTACTTTATATGAAATATTATATATATATATATATATATATATATATATATATATAACTTTAAAAATTAGAGACACAAGAAAGTCACACATTTCTAGAGAAGAAGAAAAAAAAAAGGTTTCCCAAATGCTAGGAATGAAAAGAGAGAAGATTTTCTCTGATCAGTTATTTAATGATAGTTAATCAGTCATTCAAAATGTCATAACATTTGCATTACCTGTATTATCAAAAAACCTTTGACAAAGTTCTACTCTTATACTTCATTATCATATGCCAAACATATAAATAAATGGTTAAACTGCTATGGTGTCTTATGTTCACATAGAAAACTGTTTTGGGTGATGGAGGTAGAGATGAAGCTAAGATGGCAGAGATAAGGAAGAGACTTAAGGTGTCCCCAAACTCTTCCAAATATCTTTAAAAATGCCTCAAAACAAATTCTGGAGGGGTAGAACCCATAAAAAGGCAAGGTGAAACAATTTTCCAGCCCAAAACAATATTGAAAGTCAGTAGGAAAGGTCTTTTACATGAGAGAGAGTGGAGGGCAGGGTAATGCAGGCTGCAGTAAAGCAAACCAGGAGTAGATCTTGGAGGTGACATAATTAGAGGTGGCACTGGTGGTTTCCAGACTCCTTAGCCAACAAACAGTAAGGAGGTCAGACAACTGGTCAAAAGAAGATTAGAGGGATCCTTTTATTGGCACCAGGGGTAGGAATCTGTGGTATTACCCATATTTGGATCTGGGTCTCAGTCCTAGGTCCCAGTGTCAGGATAAAGAGGAGCACTAGGAAGCAAGATCTTGTGGCTACAGTGGAACTGAGACTCTAGTCAGAGTTCCAGGGTGGAAAAGAGTACTTGTGGTTGCCCACAGAGCAGAGCACAGGCCAAGAGAGTAGTAAAAACCTCTCCCTAGATCACACAACCTTGGAAGAACTGAAAACTTAGATGTTCTTAGATCTATAACTGAAAATAGCTGCACAAAAAATCTGAAGCTTGGGCAAATGACTCTCTACGTTGGAAGCAGAGTTTCACTTTTACAGTTAAAAGTCAAGAAATAGACTGGGAAAATGATCAAATCACAGAAAAAAATCTTGACTATAGAGAGTTAGTATGGCACCAAGGAAGATCAAAACATAAACTCAGAAGACAATAAAGTCAGGACTCCTACATCCAAAGCCTCAAAGAAAGAATATGGATTGTTCTCAGGCCATGGAAAAGTTAAAAAAAATTAAATAAAGTAACAGAAGTAGAGGGATAATCAAAATGACAAATGAGAATGATGCAATAAAATCATTTTTAAAAAAACAGTCAATAGCTTAGTCCACGAGGCACACAAAAACATACTCAAGAAAATAATACTTTAAAAAAAACAGAAGAGGCCAAATGGCAAAAGAGGCACAAAATGTGATGAAGATGAGAATTCCTTGAAAAGTAGACTTATCAAATAGAAAAAGATATACAAAAATTCACTAAACAGAAGAACTCCTTAAAAATCAGACTTGGCCAATTAGAAAAAAAAGAGATACAAAAATTCTGGAAAGAAAAGAACTCCTTAAAATTTGAAATGGTCAAGGGAAAAAGGAGGTACAAAGGCTCATTGAATAAAATAATTCCTTAAAATTAGATTGGGAAAGTGAAAGCAAATGATGCTTTGAGACATCAAGAAACAAAAATAAAGAAGAAAATATGAAATATCAGAAAAAAAACTAACCCAGGAAATAGATCAAGGAGTGAAAATTTAAGAATTATTGGATTACCTGAAATTCATGATTAAAAAAAAAAAGAACCTAGATATCATCTTTCAAGAAATTATCAGGGAGCCAAGATGGCTACGTGAAAACAGGGACTCATGTGAGCTCTCCCCCAAATCCTTCCAAACGCCTGTTAAAATGACTCGAAAAAAATTTTAAAGCTACAGAACTCATGGAATGACAGAGTGAAACAAGTCTCCAGCCCAACATGGCCTTGATGGTTTCTGGGAAGGCTCTACCACCCTGTGTTGATAGCTAAGCATAGCCAAGAGTGGGCTTCACCAGAACAGACCAGGCCAAAATAGAACTGACAGACCAGAACTCTAGGCACTGAATCACTGGCAGTTATGGCAGTTCCAGACTTCTCAACCTGCAAATGCCAAAGACAACAGAGCAAGTTGGTGGGAAATCTGTTGGACCTGGGTAAGAGAAATGCATGGTCTGGCCCCATCCCTGGGGTGGTGAAGGTGGCTGCAGCAGTAGCAGCTGCTGATTCCAGAGCTCCATGCCCACAGATGGTGGGGGGAATCAAGTGGCCAATCAGAGTGGTAGTTCAAGGATCTCTTTGCTGATGCTGAGGCTCAGTTCTCTTGCTTTGCCCTGCTTGTATATGGGTCATGGTTCTGGTTGGTAGTCCTTTGGGGAGGAGTGCTGGGGTGGCAGAACTTTTGGTGGCTATGGAGAGGGAGTCCTCCTGGTAGTTACATGGCAGAAATGAGTGCTTGAGATCACTGACAGACCAGAGCACAGGCCAAGAGAAAAGTATCACAGCACCTCAGAATAGAAGTAGCTCTGAAAACAGCAATGCAAAACTCCTGAAGCTTGGGACAGAACACTCTCCACTGTGAAAGCAGTCATATCCCAACAAAATGTTCAAAAGTCAAGTTCCCAATTGGCTGGGAGAATGAGCTGGATGTGTAAAAGGACTCAGACTATAGAATCTTACTTCGGTGACAAAGAAAATCAAAACATATAGCCAGAAGATGTCAACAAAGTCAAACATCCTACATCAAAAGCCTCCAAGAAAAATATGATTCGGTCTTAGGTCATGGAAGAGCTCAAAAGGGATTTGGAAAAGCAAGTAAGAGAAGTAGAGGAAAAATTGGAAAGAGAAATGAGAGTGATGCAAGAAAATCATAAAAAAAATGAGTCAACGACTTGCTAAAGGATGCCCCTCCCACCAAAATACTGAAGAAAATAACACCTCAATAGACTAACCCAAATGGCAAAAGACCTTCAAAAAGCCAATGAGTAGAAGAGTGTCTTAAAAGGCAGAATTAGCCAAATGGAAAAGGAGGTTCAAAAGACCACTGAAGAAAATATTCCCTTAAAAATTAGAATGGAGCAAGTGGGAGCAAGTGACGTTATGAGAAATCAAGAAAGTATAAAACAGAATCAAAAGAATGAAAAAAATGGGAGACAATGTGAAATATCTCATTGAAAAAAATAACATTAACCTGGAGAAGATACAGAACAGATAATTTAAAAATTATTGGACTAGCTGAAAGCCAGGGTTAAAAAAGAGCTTAGACATCATCTTTCAAGAAATTGTCAAGGAAAACTGCTCTGATATTCTAGAACCAGAGGGTAAAGTAGAAATTGAAAGAATCCAGCAATCACCTCTTGGAAAAGATCCCCAAAACAAAACTCCCAGGAATATTGAAGCCAAATTCCATAGTTCCCAGGTCAAGGAGAAAATATTGAAAGCACCTAGAAAGAAATAATTCAAGTATTGTGGAAACACAAACAGGATAACACAAGATCCAGCAGCTTCTACATTAAAGGACTGAAGGTCTAGGAATATGATATTCCAGAAATCAAAGGAACTAGGATTAAAACTGAGAATCACCTACTCAGCAAAACTTAGTATAATACTTCAGGGCAAAATACGGATTTTCAATGAAATAGAGGACTTTCAAACATTCTTGATTAAAAAAAACAGAGTTGAATAGAAAATTTGACTTTCAAATACAAGAATCAAGAGAAGCATGAAAAGGTAAACAGGAAAGAGAAATCATAAGGTTCTTACTAATGTTGAACTGTTTTGTTTACATTCCTACAGGGAAAGATGATATTTGTAACTCATGAGACCTTTCTCAGTATTAGGATATTGGGATAGTTGAAGGGAGAGAGAGAGATAGAGAGAGAGAGAGGGCACATCGTTAGTTGAATATGAAGGGACAATATTTAAAAAAATATAATTATTGGGCAGCTAGTTGGCACAGTGAGTGGAGCACTGGCCCTGGAGTCAGGAGTATTTGAGTTCAAATCTGACATTCGACAGTTGACACAGTTCCTAGTTGTGTGACCTTGGTCAAGTCGCCTAACCCAATAACTCTGCCGTACCCCCTCCAAAAAATAAAAACATAAGAAAATAAAATTCAGGAGTGAGATAGGAATATATTGGGAGAAGGAGAAAGGGAGAGACAGAATGGGGTAAATTATGTCACATAAAAATGGCTAGCAAAAACTGTTATAATGGAAGGGAAGAGGGGGTAGGTGAAAGGAAATGAGTGAATCTTGCTCTCATCAGATTTGGCTTAAGGAAGGAATAACATACACATTCAATTTGGGTAATTTACACTACAGGAAAGTAGGAGGAAGGGGATAAGGGGGGATGATAGAAGAGAGGGCAGATTGGAGGAGAAGGTAGTCAAAAGCAAACACTTTTGAAAAGGGACAGGGTCAAAGGAGAAAAGTGAATAAGGGGGGCAAGATAGGATGGAGGGAAATTTAGTCTTTCCAACATGACTAGTATGGAAGTGTTTTCCATAATGATACATGTATAACCTATTTTGAATTGCTTGCCTTCTCAAGGATGGTGGGTGCAGAGGGAAGAAGGGAGAGAATTTGGCAGTCAAAGTTTTAAAAACAAATGTTAAAAATTGTTTTTACGTGCAACTGGGTGATAAAATATACAGGCAATGGGGTATAGAAATCTGTCTTGCCACACAAGAAAGTAAGGGGAAAGGGAACAAGGGAGGAAGTGGCATGATAGAAGGGAGGGCAGACTGGGGAAAGGGGAAATCAGAATAAAGATAGGGAGAAAATTTTTAACTTAAAATCATGTGGAAATGAATGCTGAAAACTAAAATAAATAAAAAAGAAATTTTCAAAGTTAATTACCCATATATTTTAAAACCAGAAGGAAAAATATACATTTAAAGGATATCCCAATAACCTCCTGAAAGATATCCCCAAATGAAAATTTCCAGAAATATTAGAGCCAAATTCCAGAGCTCCCAAGTCAAGGAGAGAGTATTGTAAGCAACCAAAAGGAAACAGTTCAAGCATTGTGAAAGCACCTTCAGGATAACACAAGATGTAGTAGTTTCTATATTAAAGCATTGGAATATGACATTCGGGAAGGCAAAAGAGTTAGGATTACAACCAAGAATGACCTATCCAGAAAAACAATATAATCTTTTAGCAGGATGAGGAATGGATATTCAATGAAATAGAGGATATTCAGGCACTCCTGATAAAAAAGACCAGAGCTGAATAGAACATTTAACTTTCAAATATAAAGACTCAAGAAAATCATAAAAAGTTAAATAAGAAAGAGAAATCATAAGAGATTCAGTAAGGTTACACTGTTTACATTTCTACATGGGAAAATGATACTTATAATGACTAAAATCTTTCTTATTATTAGAGCAGATAAAAGGAGCATACTGCGACAGAGGGTATGAGTGTGAGTTGAATATGATGGGAGGAATATCTAAAAAAATAAAATAAAGAAATGAGGAAGATGAATGCACTGGGAGAAGGGGAAAAGGAGAGGTACAATGGGATAAATTATCTGACCAAAAGAGGAATCAAAGAGCTTTTCTAGTGGATGGAAAGAGGGGCCTGGTAGTGCTTGTCCTTTACTCTTATCGAAATTGGTTCAAAGAGGGAAGAACACACAGTTGGTATGCAAATTTGTCTTAACTTGCAGGAAAGTAAGAGGGTAAGGGGATAAGAGAATGGGGCAAGGGGAGTTAAAACACCTTTTTCATATTTTCATATTTAATATTTTAGTTTTCAACATTGATTTCCACAAGATGTTGAGTTCCAAGTTTTCTCCCCATCTCTCCCCTCCACCCCACCCCTAGATGGCATTCATTCTGATTGTCCCATTCCCCAGTCAGTCCTCTCTTTTGTCAACCCACTCCACCCCATCCCCTTTCCCCTTACTTTCTTGTTGGGCAGCATAGATTTCTATGCTGCATTCCCTAAATATCTTACATCCAAGTTGCATGCAAAACCAACTTATTTTGAGCATCTGCTTTTAAAACTTTGAGTTACAAATTCTCTCCCGTCTTCCCCTCCCACCCTACTTAAGAAAGCAAGCAATTCAACATAGGCCACACACGTATCATTATGTAAAACATTTCCATAATAAATGTGTTGTGAAAGACTAAGTATATTTCCCTCCATATTATCTTGTCCCCCTTTATTCATTTTTCTCCCTTGAACCTGTCCCTTTTGAAAAGGGTTTGCTTTTGATTACCTTCTCCCCCTATCTGCCCTCCATTCTATCATCCCTTTTTTACCTCTTCCCCCTACTTTCCTACAGGGTAAGATACCCAATTGAATGTGTATGTTATTCCCTCCTCTAGTCAAATCTGATGAGAGCAAGATTCACTCATTTCACCTTACCTGCCCCCTCTTCCCTTCCAACAGAATTTCTTTGTCTTGCCATTTTATGTGAGATAATTTACTCCATTCTATCTCTCCTTTTCTCCCTCTCTCAATATATTCCTCTTTCACCCCTTTAATTTTATCTTTTTAGATATCATCCCTTCATATTCAACTCACCCTGTGCCCTTTGTCCATATGCATGTATCTATCTGTCTATCTATCTATCTATCTATCTATCTATCTATCTATCTATCTATCTATCTATCTACATATATATATTTATATATAGTATATTACATATATGTATGTATATGTATATGTATATTCCCTTTCACTATCTTAGTATTGAGAAAGGTCTCATGAATCATATACATCATCTTTCCATGTAGGAATGTAAACAAAACAGTTCAACTTTAGTAAGTCCTTTATGATTTCTCTTTCTTGTTTACCTTTTCATGCTTCTCCTGATTTTTGTGTTTGAAAGTCAAATTTTCTATTCAGCTTTGAGAAAGCTTGAAAGTCCTCTATTTTATTGAAAATCCATATTTTGCCTTGGAGCATGATACTCAGTTTTGCTGGGTAGGTGATTCTTGGTTTTAATCCTAGCTCCTTTGACCTCTGGAATATCATATTCTAAGCCCTTTGATCCCTTAATGTAGAAGCTGCTAGATCTTGTGTTATTCTGATTGTTTTTCTACAATACTCAAATTGTTTCTTTCTGGCTGCTTGCAGGATTTTCTCCTTGATATGGAAACTATGGAATTTTCCTTCAATATTCCTAGGGGTTTTCTTTCACAAATCGTTTACAGGAGGCAATTGATGGATTCTTTCAATTTCTATTTTACCCTCTGGCTCTAGAATATCTGGGCAGTTTTCCTTGATATATCATTTCTTCAAAGATGATGTCTAGGTAGTCCAATAATTTTGAAATTGTTTGTCCTGGATCTATTATCCAGGTCAGTGGTTTTTCCAATGAGATATTTCACATTGTCTCCCATTTTTTTCAATTCCTTTGGTTCTATTTTATATTATCTTGGTTTCTCATAAAATCACTAGCTTCAGGGCGGAGCCAAGATGGTGGCTGGGAAGCAGTGACTATCGTGAGCTCCCCACCAAGTCCCTCCAAAAACCCATAAAAAATGGCTCTGAACCAATTCTAGAGCTGCAGAACCCACAAAGTGTCAGAGGGAAGCAGGGCTCCAGCTCAGGACAGCCCGGATGGTCTCTGGGTAAGGTCTGTCTCACACGGAGCTCCCAGCCCCCAGCTAAGCCCAGAGCGCATGGCGCGAACAGACCAGACGCGGACCTACCAGACCAGGAGATGAGCAGAGAGTGCCCTGGCATCCTGAATTACTGAGCTGTGGCATCCACCAGAACTCTCAACCCACAAAGAGCAAAGACATCAGAGAAGGTTAGTGGGAAAAGCTGTGGGACTGAGTTTGTGGTTCGGCCACCGCCCCTGGGGCAGTGGAGGTGGGGCAGCTTTAGAACTAAGGCTGCAGTTGCTTCTGGCCCCAGGCCCACCTGGTGGGAGGAATTAAGTGGCTGATCAGAGCAGGAGTGAAGAGCTTGCTTGAGATTTAAACCCAGTCCTGGTAGGGAGTTCTTGGGGAAGGAGGAGTGCTGGTGAGGCAGCGCATCCGCCCAAGTGTGGAACATAGAACTCTTTAGTCTATAAGCAGCCATACCCCATTGAAAAACT
>JAQQSZ010017722.1:0-10736 GCA_028646595.1 Phalanger gymnotis | reverse complement strand
ATGATATGATATGATATGATATGATATGATATGATATGATATGATATGATATGGTATGGTATGGTATGATATGATATGATATGATATGATATGATATGATATGATATGATATGATATGATATGGTATGATATGATATGATATATTGTACTGCCAGGAGTGATTCAGACCTACATGTGTCATCCTTTCTCTGTATCTCTGCTGTATGTTAGTTACATGGATGAAATTTGTGATGTACAATTACAGCCCTGTCATCCCCCAAAAAAACTTAAGAATTTCTTAAGCCAGTTTCAAGACATACACTAGAATCTTCAATTTCTCAAGAATGAATAGTCTTGGAGAAAAGAAGTTGTTTGTTATGGTACATAGGTCACTAGACAGAAGATACATCAAAGAATGAACACAATCATATATAACCCACATAACCAGAAAGTAGTAGAGTATGCAGATTCTCCACATAATTGCCCACTGTAATCATTTAGTCCAACAGGTAATATTCCAGATAAGTAGCAACTAAATTAATAGAAAGATGAGGAAAATATGATACACTTTCCTGAAGTAATACTGGAAAGCTAAATTAAAAAGAAAAGTATCCTCCACCTTTTTCGATCATCTTTTGTAAATTGTGCAATAAACTACATAAGCATTCATTTTGAGCTTGGATGTTATGGCTTTATTATTCCCCTCAAAATATCAACATAATCTGCTCCTCAATATGAAACCCCTTAATGGAGAGGAGACTAATAAGTTAGCTGGTCAACTGGAAGAGATAATAGTTTGGAAAGAAAACTCAGCATTTTAGATGTATGGCACGAATTGTACACTGTTTTGGATTAACTAGATTCAAATATACATGGCCAAAATAAACACATTGGCCATTTATGATTTTTGTTTGTTTGTTTTAGGGAATTTCCTGGGACATTAAGGAGTTGGCTCACCTAATCTGCATGTCACACAGATATTATGAGTCAGAGAGTTGAGCTCAAATTTTCCTTGCTCCAAGGCTATGTGCTATGCTGCCTCTCCTCCTCTTAATAATGATCTGAGATTTGAAATTACTTGTCTTTGGCAAAGTACAAGATTTATTCATAAATCTGGGAAATTCATAATGGATTCAGATAATATGGATTCTATTTTGCCATTTTAATGTGTTCAGAAAAAAATATAGAATTATTTGTTACTACCCATGGTAGAGTAATTGAACATGGAATAAAAAATTATGTTCTTTAGGGCAATATGTCTAGTATCTCTCATGAGCAAGGGAAAAAAAAAACAAGACAACAATAAATTAATTTAGACATATACCATACAGAAGCAAAGCATCTATAAATGGAAAGGTGTTGATACCCTGGAAACAAGTATGCATGCCATTTTCATAGGCTTAATGTGCATTATTATCATTTTATCCATCACTTTTTAAAGTCTGGATAATTGACAAAACCTTAAACAATAAATCAATCCTTGATTTGTAGCACTTGCTGATTTCTAAAGTATAAATGTCACACTGAAATTTAATAGACTCTTTCAACCAGTATGAAATTGCCCTATCCCTACCCATGTATGTATGCATACATAATAAAATATGCATACAATGCATATGTATATGTGCATTTTATTTAAATAAATATATTTCCATATATTTATATACACACATATATAAATATACTTGTATATTCTTGTGCATTTATAGAATCATATGTATATAAATATTTGTACATATATAAATATAAAATATAAATAATATATGCAGTAATATAAATAAATTCAAATAATATAAGTACTACAAATATAAATACATATACAATAGTAAATAATATAAGCATGTATGTGTTTTATTTATTTATCTATTTATTCATTGATTTGTTTAAGGAAATGGAATCTGGAAGTCTCATTGTTTAAAGTTATTAAAAGATTTTTAAAATCAATGCAATGATTTAAATTGAATTAGATGGTTCCTTATGATTTTGAATTAGGGGTTTGTGTTTAGGCATATGAAAGAGAGAAACTCACAGGATCATTGATTTAGAGCTGGAAGGGGCCTTAGAGGCTATCTCTTGTAACTCTTATTTTTATACATGCAGAAGTTGATGTCTAGAAAAGTTAAAATGACTGGCTCAAGTCTATATAGCTAGTAAGTGTCAGAACTAGGATTCAAATGCAGATCTTTGAAAGCAAATCTACTGCCCAAGCCCATTTATTAAATTGATAAGAGGAAAAAAACAAAGACCAAGTTATGAGTAGGAATGTATATATTTGTTTTCAATTCAAATAACCAAAACTATATCTCTCCTCTTTCTCTTTGTTTCTCTCTTTCTCCACCTGTCTGTCTCTATCTCTATTTTTATTGCTTGCTATCTCTTCCTCCTTTTACCTAAGGTCTTGTGTTATTATGTGTAAGTTCAGGACATTAAAGGAAAATTCCTTTTAAGTGCTATAACAGATTCTGTATTTGCATTTCACAAAAATAATTTAGAATTTTATACATCTCAGTGTATACTAATTAGGAAGCAAAGGCCAGTCAGTCAGTCTTTTACTGGAAACAAAACAAAATTCATGATTGAGGAGACCAATCCAGGGTTAAGTAGTCTTTCTTATTGGAAGAATAAGATATGGGAATAAATGCTTTTCTCATCTGCAAGTCTAAGTAGGAGGGAAAGAATTTCATTTTCTGTAGTCGGAAACTTCTATAAGATATAAAGAGATGATTTTAAGATTAGAAGTGGAGTGCTTAATGTTAAAAAGGCAATATTTGGAGCCCAAAGAGAGAACATTCTTTAACCAGTGGTCAGCACTGTAATCAAGGAGAACAGGGTGCTTGAAGAGTGAAATCCAAGTGCATTCCAGGACCCAAACAAACAGAGAATATAGTGAAGATAAGAAAAGAAACATATTCTGGAATGGACTGAAAATAAATGAAACTCTAGGAAATGTATCAATTAGAATTTACCATGGCCTAGCACTTTTAGCACATTGATATAGTGTCTAGCTCAGACCCTTCTCTTCGCTCTCCTCTCCTCTTCTCTCCTGGTGTTCTACACAAAGAAAGTTAAATTTTGATAGCTGAAACCTACTTAGTTAACTTGGGGTTTACTGGTTAGATTTCTTTCTCAAAGACCAATCCTTAACCCCAATTCACTCTGGATCTTGTGGATTGGACAACAATAGGTCCTAGCTCAAGCACCACTTAATGGTTACTTTTTTGGATTCCGCTGGCTCAGAGTGAATGTAAATAGTGACTGCTTCTCTTTGGCCAACAATCATGAGGGACTTCTCTCAGTTTGATTTTTTTTTTATTAAAGGGGCCATCCCTTGATTTACTTCTTAAAGAGGATTATTCATTTTATGGGCATTACCTTACTCAAAGTAAGAACTGAAAAGACCTTAGCTTAAAAGGGCCAAGGTCTCCCATTGTATCCTGAGCCATCCCCAGTCATCCTGACCTATATCTGGCCATTGGATTCAGATGGCTCTGGAGGAGAAAGTGAGGCTGGTGACTTTAAACAGCTGTTCCTCACTTAAATCAAACTTAATTGCAAGTCATATCTCCCTGATGTCATGGTCCTCTTTGAGAATGAAAGACCAAGTACTACTACAAGCCAGAAGCAACCTAAGACAGTTAAAAGGAACAAGACTTGGGTAACATATAAGCTAGATCAAGGAAGCCTAATTGTGTGTGTGTGTGTGTGTGTGTGTGTGTGTGTATGTATGTATATATATTTCTGTGCTAGTGCATTTATCTTTTCTATGTTTCCCAGGAAAGTATTTTGGATAAAAAGTAAACATTTTCTTAGCTGAACTAAGGAGAAAGAGAAATTGTCAATATTTAGGATGAGTTAGCCAGGGAAGTGGAACAGAGTGCCAGAGAAATCAGGTATTTTGCTGGCCACAACTATTCCATTTCTTTCATTGAATTATGTAGGGGTTAGCTTTGGTATAGATGGGGAAATCAGATAAGCGGTAGCCTAGAGCAACAGTGATTCTTGAATACTTAAATCAAAAGAGAACTATGTTAAAATTCTACTTCTGATACATCTTAGCTGTACAATTACAAAGATATTGCCATCTGAGAAATTTAATTCTTCATCTCTAAAATAGGAATTGTAGTTCTGTGTACCTAAATTATAGAGTGGTTTTGAGGACTGAATGTGATGAGGATAAGAAAAATATAACATGTTATAAATTCTCATTATGGTTATTGTAGTTGCTACTACTATGGTTGTTATGGTTAATATCTCATTCTCAAAATTTTGTGGAGAGGGTAACTTTTATTTATTTATTTTACTATACATTTATTTTTTTTTCAGTTCCAAATTCTTTCATTTCATCTTGCGTCTTCCTAACCCATTGAAAAGATGAGCAAAAATCAATTATTCATATGAAATCGTGTAAAATATATTTTGATATTAGCCATGTTGAAAAGTTAATAAATAAAAAGCAAGAAACATAAAGAAAGTTTAAAAAAGTATGCTTCAGTTGGCACTCGGAGTTCATTAGTTCTAATAAAATTCCAAGCATTTTTCATCATGGGTCCTTAAGAATTGTCTAGTATTATTATCTTGATGAGAGTAGCTAAAATTTTCACAGTTGATAATTCTTAAAATACTGCAGTTACTATATACAATACTGTGTACTGTTAGTGGGTGCAATGTAGTGCTTCCCTTCATTTCACTTTGCATTAGCCCATGAGTGGGGAATTCAAGGCCTTGAGGTCATATGTGGCACGCTAGGTCTTCAAGAGTGGCCCTTTGACTGAGTCCTGTATATGTATGTATGTATATTCCTTTCAGCTACCCTAATACTGAGGTCTCATGAATTAAACACATCATCTTTCCATGTAGGAATGTAAACAAAACAGTTTAACTTTAGTAAGTTCCTTATGATTTCTCTTTCTTGTTTACCTTTTCATGCTTCTCTTGATTCTTGTGTCTGACAGTCAGATTTTCTATTCAGCTTTGGTCTTTTCACTGAGGAAGCTTGAGCATCCTCTCCTTTATTGAAAATCTGTATTTCGCCTTGGACTATTACACTCAGTTTTGCTGGGTAGGTGATTTTTGGTTTTAATCCTAGCTCCATTGACCTCCGGAATACTGTATTCCAAACCCTTCGACCCCTTAATGTAGAAGCTGCTAGATCTTGTGATAACCTGATTGTGTTTTCACAATAGTCAAATTGTTTCTTTCTGGCTGCTTGAAGTATTTTCTCCTTGATCTAGCAGCTCTGGAATTTGGTGACAACATTTCAAGGAGTTTTCTTTTTGGGATCTTTTTCAAGAAGAAATCAGTAGATTCTTTCAATTTCCATTATACCCACTGGCTCTAGAATATCAGGGCAGTTTTCCATGATGATTTCTTGAAAGATGATATCTAGGTTCTTTCTTTGATCATGGCTTTAAGGTAGTCCAAGAATATTAAAATCACCTCTCTTGCAAAAATTTTCCAGGTCAGTGGTTTTTCCAATGAGATATTTCACTTTGTCTTCCATTTTTTCATTCTTTTGGTTCTGCTGTTTTCTTATAAAGTCACTAGTTTCCACTAGCTCCAATCTAATTTTTAAAGTAGTATTTTCTTCTGTGGTCTTTTGGACCTTCTGTTCCATTTGGCTAATTCTGCTTTTCAAGGCATTCTGCTCCTCATTGGCTTTTTGGAGGCTTTTGCCATTTGACTTAGTCTATTTTTTAAGATGTTATTTCCTTCAGTATTTTTTGGGTCTCCTTTAATAAGTCATTGACTTGTTTTTCATGATTTTCTTGCATCACTCTCATTTTTCTTCCCAATTTTTCCTCTACTTCTCTTTTTTGCTTTTCCAAATCCTTTTTGAGCTCTTCCATGGCCTGAAACCAATTCATGTTTTTCTTGGAGGCTTTTGATTTAGGCTCTTTGTCTTTGCTGACTTCTGGCTGTATGTTTTCATCTTTTTTGTGACCAAAGAATGATTCCAAAGTCTGAGACTGAATCTGGGACCTTTTTCACTGCCTGTTCATGTTTCCAGCCAACTACTTGACCCTTGAGCTTTTCCTCGGGGTATGAGTGCTTGTAAAGTAGAGAGTACTTTGTCCCAAGCTTGAGGGGCTGCACTGCTGTTTTCAGAGCTATTTCTACACAGCAAGCTCTGTCATACCAGCTTTCCTCCTTCCCCAAGACCTGCCACCCAGGACAGTGACTCAGATCCAAGCAGGCTCTTCATTCCTGCTGTGATCAGCTGCTTAATTCCACCCACCAGGTGGCCCTGGGGTGGGAAGCAACTGCAGCTGTAGCTTTGGAAGCAGCCTCAGAGCTGTACCACCTCTCCTGCCCCTGGGGCAGTGGCCACCTGCAAACTCCTATCACTCTGTCCCAGCAGTTTTTTCTCGCTCACCTGCTCTGTTGTCTTTGGCATTTGTGGGTTAGAAGTCTAGTAACTGCCACAGCTCACCGATTCAGGGCACTACAGCCTGTCCTGCCCAGCTCTTCATCTGGTTGGTCTGGGTGCAGCCCACCCTGGGCTCTGCTCTGCTCCCAGCTACATGTGATAGATCTTACCCAGCAACCATCCAGGTGTTCTGGGCTGGAGCCCTGCTTCCCTCTGGTATTTTGTGGACTCTGTAGTTCTAGAATTTATTCAGAGCCATTTTTTATAGGTGTTTGAAAGGACCTGGGGGAGAGCTTTAGGCAAGTCCCTGCTTTCCGGCTGCCACCTTGGCTCTGCCCCCTGTTCTCATCATTTCTTATAGCACAATAATAATCCATCACAATAATATCCCACAACTTGTTCAGTTATTTCTCAATTGATGGACATTTTTCTCCTCAATTTCCAATTTTTGTCATCCCAAAAAAAGCTGTGATACATAGAGATATGTATAAGTATACATATATGTATACAAACAGGCCATTTTCTGTTTTCTTTGATCTCTTTGGAGTACAGAACTAGTAATTGTATTGCTGGGTGAAATGGTACACTCAGTTTTGTAGCCTTTGGGCGTAGTTAGAATTTGTGATCCAGAATGGTTGGACCAATTCACAATGCCACTAACATTGCATTAGTGTCCCAATTTTCCCACATCCTTTCTAGTATTTGTCACTTTCCTTTTCTGTAATTTCAGCCAATCTGATAGGAAAGAGGTTGTACTTCAGAGGGTTTTGTTTTAATTTGTATTTTCCAATTATTATTTAGAACATTTATTTAATTATTGATAGATTTAATTTATTTTCCTGAATAATTATCTCTTCATATCATTTGGCCATTTATCAAAGAGGGAATGGTTTTAGTTTTGTAAATTTGACTCAGTTCACTTTATTTGAAAAATGAGGCCTTTATCAGAAAAATGTACTGTAAAAATTTTCCTAGTTTCTTACTTTCCTTCTAATTTTGTCTATATCAGTTTTGTTTGTGCAAAACCTTTTAATTTTAATAAAAATATCAACTTACCATCAGTGACCCTTTCTATCACTTATTTCTTCATGTATTTTTCTCTAATCCATAAATCTGACTAATCATTAACATTTTCAATGCTCCCTTAATTTGCTTATGAAGGAGAACTACAAAATTCCTTTTATGAAATAAATAAGATTTTGATACCTTAGTTAGGTAGAGCAAAAACAGAGAAAAAAACTGCAGACCAATTTGACTACTGAATATTGATGTGAAAATTTTACATAAAATACTAACAAAGAGATTATAACAATATATCACAAAAATCATATACTATGCCCAGGTGGTATTTATACCCACCCAGGGAAGCAAGGCTGGCTCAATATTAAAAAATAAAAAACCAATAAGGACGATTGTCCATATCAATAATAAAAACAACAAAAATCATACAATCATGTCAATAGATGCAGAAAAAGCTTTTGACAAAATATTTGGAAATCTAAAAAATCACATAAGTAAGTAGAACCTTTCTTAAAATATTTAGTGATTATGTAAAACCAGAAGTATACATTATTTTAGGAGGGAAATAAGGTTGTCAGTTACCACTCCTATTATTCAATATTGCATTAGACATGTTAGAAATAGCAATGGAGCAATGAAAAATGAAGAAATAAAAAGAGATAATGAAGAAACAAAATTATCACTCTTGGCAGATAATATAATGGCATGTTTAGAGAATTTTAGATGGTTGACTAAAAAAGTGGTTGAAATAATTAACAACTTCAGCATTTTACTTTCCTTGATATTCTCTATCTATTTTTTGGTCATAAAGTCTTCTCTTATTCATAGCTATAAAATGCACATTTTTCCATGGTACCCTAATTTACTTATGATATCACCCTTCCTATCTAAATAATTTACTGATTTTGACTTTACTTTGATATGGGGAGAGATGTTTTTTGTATACCTAGTTTCTGCTAAGTTCCTTTACAATTTTCCCAAGAAGTTATGTCAAGTAGTGAGTTCTTGATACAAAAGCTTGGATATTGGGATTTAAGTACTAGATTACTATTGTTATTTACTATTGTATATTGTGTACTTGATCTCTTCCAGTGATCTACCACTCTATTTCTTAGCCCATACTCAGTTGTTTTAATGCTTACACCTGTCTAGTAATATATTTTGGAATCTGGTTAGGCCACATTTCTTCACATATTTTAATTGATTTCCTTTATATTCTTGACCTTATTTTTCTTCCAGATGAATTTTGTTATTGTTTTTCCAGCACTATAAAATAATTCTCTGGGAGTTTGATTGGTTTGGCATTTAATAATTAAATTAATAAGAAATATAATTTCCATTACATTGCCTCAGCATATCCATGAACAATAAAAATTTTCCAGTTGCTTACAGCAGTCTTTGTTCACGTGGAAAGTGTTTTATGTTTCTGTCCATATAGTTCTTGTATAAGTCTTAGTGGGTAGATTCCTGAGTATATTATAATATCTATGGTTATTTAAATAGAATTTCTTTCTTTCTATGTCTTCTGGGTTTGTTGGTAATAATATGTCGATGATTTGTATGTGTATATATGTGTGTATGTGTGTGTATTTGTGTGTGTGTGTGTGTGTGTGTGTATGTATATGTAGAGGTTATATGTAGAGGACCCTAGAGATTCAATTGAAAACATATATATATATATGTCCTCTACATATAACCTCTACATATACATATATATACTATATATATGTATATATATATATACTATATATATAATATATACTAATATATGATATACTATATATATATGTTTTCAATTGAATCTCTAGGGTCCTCTACATATAACCACATATCATCTACTAGAAGTGACAGTTTTGTTTTCTTCTTGCCTATTTTTATTTCTTTATCTTCTTTTCTGTTGTCTTATTGCTATAGATAGCTTATCTAATACTACATTGTATGACAGGCATAATAATGGGCATTCTTGCTTATTACAAAGATTTCTTTTTATCTCTATTACAGACAGTACCTGCTCTTGGCTTTAAATAGTTACTATTTACCATTTTATTTATTTAACATATTTATGTGTAACATTTTAGTAATTTATTTAATTTACATCATGTGGAATGCTAGACTGGAAGAATCAAAAGCTGGAATTATGATTGCTAGGAGTAAAATCAACAATCTTAGATATGTAAATCATAGCATTCTGGTGGTAGAAAATGAAGAAGAAGAATTAAGGTGCTATAGTAGCAATTTAGATTTGAAGATCTTTCCCATCCATTAATAGGCCATGTAACCTGCTTACATTATAGGAAGCCTAAGTCATATGTCAGCTTCCTGACAGGAAAAGGAAGTTATATCACAGGAAATGGAGAGAGAGAGAGAGAGAGAGAGAGAGAGAGAGAGAGAGAGAGAGAGAACAGTTATGGCTGCTAATGGCCATCATGATAGCTAGACCTGGACATACTGTGACTTAGCCATACTGCGAGTTTGTTTTGGGAAGACCCCAGCAGGGGGTCAGAGAGGTTTGGGGATGGTGAGGCTCCACGTTGTAACATTAAATATTGAATGTTTTATTGCTCTGATAGATTGGATAAGTGGCTTGTGGGATATGGTTCTCTGGTGTCTGAACAAATAAATGGTTTACTTCTTCTACCTTCTATGTATACTTTGCGATACAGAACCACATAGGCATTTTGACAGCTATCATCTACATTGCTATTATTGCCTTGCTGATACTGTTGCCTATTGATGTGCATGAAAGAGGAGAGTCTAGAAGTTGAATTGAAGCTTAATATTAAAAAATAAAAGAACAAACAAAAAACTAAGATCATGACATATAGTCCCATTATTTACTGGCAAATAGAGTTAGAAGAATTGAAACCAGTGTCAGATTAGCTAAAGACAGTGACTACATTCATGAAATTAGAGACCTTTGCTTCTTGGAAAGAAAGTTATGGCCAATCTGCACACTATACTAAAAAGCAGAGACATTGTCTTGCTGACAAAGGTCCATATAGTCAAAGCTGTGTTTTTTATAGTACTAATTTAAGGCTGTGAGAGTTGAATTATTAGGAAAAATGAGTGCCTTGGAATATATGCTTTTGAATTTTAGTGTTGGACAAAGACCTTTGAGAGTTGCTTTGAGAACAAGGAGATAAAATCAGTCAATACTTAAATTAATTCTGACTGTTCATTGGAACGACAAATAATAAACCTAAAGTTTAAATATCCTAGACAGAGACTAAGATTGTCCTCCCAGTCTTTCCCCAGATACAAACTTTCACAAGATCACCTTCACTCTGAGTGGCTTGCGGCATTTGTCAGCATCAGCCATACTTCTGGAGTCTATGAATCTATTATTATAGTCCTATTCACGGTAAAATAA
>JAQQSZ010017721.1:0-10736 GCA_028646595.1 Phalanger gymnotis | reverse complement strand
AGGGGTTTCACACCTGATAGGGCTTTGGGCCTGGGGCTTAGCGTTTAACAGGTGAAAGTACTTTCACCATAAACAAAAGCCAAACTCCTCAAGCACACCCGTTAAACTAAGCCCATTTTGCCTTACTGGCACACCCCATACCAGCAAAAGATGAGGGCTTTTCTTAAAGGGAGAATTTTAAAAATATTTTTTATATTTATATTTTTTATAATTTGATAAGTGGAAGGAATAAGGTACCCAACTGAAAGGACCTCCTACTTAAGCCTTCAGAATATCCTTGTCTTGGCATCTAGGTGAATGAAGGGCGCTTCCTCACCTGCCAAATACTTTTAAAATATTTCCATACCTAATCTGCTTCTTTGAATTGCATCTATTTTTCATTTTAAAAAATAATTAAGTCATGTCAAGACAGGCAGCATGGCCTAGTGAATATGGAGCTGGCCTCAGAGCCAGTTAGCCCTGGGTTCAAGTCCCACTTCTGACTCCCATGGGCTGGATCAAATCACTTCATTCCTCGGTGGCCCAGGAAACTTTGAAGGGAGGCAGGGAATCTAGGAGGCCAAACTGAGAAAGGAATGCATTCTGGAGGGGGTGATGGAATGTCTAGTGTAGGGACCAGTTAGATAATGAAAGGAGAGCGTGTTGGGAACATACATAAGATAACTATTCTCATGATATAATGCACAATTTGCCAGATTCATTTGTCTCTAAGTTGGCAAAAAGTCACCATTTTTTTTCCCTTTAGAAGTGAGTGTATTTATTCGATTGTTCTAGGATGGATGGATAGACAGACAAAGAGGGCAGAACAACCTTTATAAATCTCAGCTGAGGGAGGATGCAAAAGGCCATGGTCTACTCTCTTTGTATCTTCCATATCAAGTCCAAATCAGCTCCGAGCCCCAAGCAGAAGCTCAGTCGAGAACATACTCATAGACTGCCTGATAGAAATAGAGATGAAGATGAGCTTAAGTATTCTTTCATTAATGATATATTTTCAGTTTGGAGAAAGACACTTATTTGAAAAAGGGGAAAGGATCAGAAGGGGGATAGGTGGGACTGTGACAGTGCAACGAATCCCTCAGAAATGACTATAAAAGAGAAAGAATTAATGGAGTCTGAATGAAGACCGAAGCATACTATTTTCACTTTTTTTTTCAATTTTCTTTTCCTTTTGTTCTACTTTCACAAAATGACTAATGTGGGAATGTGTTTTACATAATTGCACATGTATAACCTGTATCAGATTGCTTGCTGTCTTGGGGAGGGGGAGGAAGAAACATTTGGAACTCAAAATCTTTAAAAAAAAATGAATGTTGAAAATTGTCTTTATATGTAATTGGAAAAAAATACTATTAGAACTGGAAAAAAAAGACTGTAGAAGTCAGGGGCGGGGGGAGGGGGACAAACATTGATTTAGCACCTACTGGGTACCCAGCAGACTGTGCTAAGCACTTTGCAGACACCATCCCATTTAATCCCATTTAAACTATGACTCTGGGAGGCAAATCCTGTGTGTTCTCCCTGTAGGATACCCAAGGATTCCCCTTCCTCTGAGGTTTCTGTGATGGGGAAGAAAGGCACCTGAAGAAGGGTCCTCTTTTATCCAACCTATGGACTTCCCTGAGGAACATCCTTTTCCTAGGGCAGAGAATAACCAATAGTAGGGAAAATCCAGAAGGAAATTGTGTTATAAGAAATGAGGAGCAGATGGATTTCATAATAACCTGGAAAGACTTCTGGGATCTGATGCTGAGTAAGGGGAGCAGAACCAGGAGAACATTATACAGAGTTACAGACACACAGTATCTGTGATGACTAACCTTGATAGACTTGGCTCTACTCAGCAATACAAGGTTCAAAGACAGCTCCAAAAGACTCATGATGGAAAAAGCTATCCACATCCAGAGAAAGAGTTATGAAATCTGAAGGCAGATTGAGGCAAATGATTCGATCTCTTTTTTTCCTTCTTTTTTGGTTTTGTTTCTTCTTTCTTGTTCATTCCATTGGTCATAATTCTTCTTTACAACTTGACTATTGTGTAAATAAGTTTAACGTAAAAATATATGTAGAACCTATATCAGATTGTATGCCATTTTGTGGGGTGAGGGGGGGAGGAAAGGGAGGGGGAGAAAATCTGGAACTCAAAAACTGAGTGTTGTAAACTAGAAATAAAAAATAAATTAAAAAATAAAGAAAATCTAGAAGGAAAACGAATTAGCTCAATTTAACAAGGGGAAGAATGAACTCCCCATCTTCTGAGAATCAGGAGCCCTTCCATCCTTTTCAGCACTAACTGGGAGACTGACACCTGGAGTTTCTACTAATCTATGAGCTATACCCAGCAGAGGTCTTTTTGGGGGGGAGATACAGAGCCATGGCTCTTGGCCTTTTTAATAGAGGAGCCCTCTTCCTGTAAGAAAGGGCCTCTAGCTGTCCCTGGCAGCCAGGAGAACCTGATTTGGAATCACTGGGGATCTCACATGAAAAAGGAGAAAGCCCATTCAGAACCCTGAAGATAGGGTCCCTTGCTTAAGAAATAATGTAAGCACCAGACTAAAAATTTGGGGATCAAAGAAGACTCCCATGCTAATAATCACCCCCTTTTGAAAAAACTTCCAGATTAGCCAAGGGGAAGCCAGGGAGACTGACTCCCCACATTCCCCTAATTTCCAGACAGCCAGGTTATAGAAGCCTCCAGCTGAGATGCTGGAGAGAACAGAAAACCCCCTGATATACAGTGTGGTCAGTGTCTGGCCTCTCTTAGATCAGGAAATGTACTTTCAGCGCCCTCAGGGATCAGATTAAAGAAAAAACCACACTGAGAACACTGGAATAGTGTGAAAGAGCCACCTAATAAAACAGCTGCCAGGAATAAATGTTCCCATTTGTGGAGAACTGTTCTGTTGTGCTGCAAAAAAAGATCTGTCTCAGAGCTCAATCCCAGTGTCTTGGTTTGCAAGGAAGAGAGTATGTCTGAGGGTGGCAAAAAGGGGCTGACTGGTGGCTGTGACCCCCAAGTTAAGTACCACAAAATGTACCCAGGGACATGAGCGTGAGAAGCCCTCTCAAACTAACATTTGAAGACAATTTCAGTTGGGCAGACGTAGGGGAAGAAACCTCAGATGTGGGAAGAGGGGGTGTGGAGAGCACACTCCCATGGTATCACCCTAGAGCAAGGGACAGACTCCCTGGGGGTGGAGGCCCCAACACATTGCTGTTACGGAGGCTTCCACAGGTGGAGGCAGTGGGCAGGGCCAGAGCATCCTGGCTGAGAAATGGGCCATCTACTATCTTCCTTTCCTTCTAAATTTCAGGCTAAAACCCAAAGCAAAACCTGGATCACTTTGCTCTAGTTATACTCTGGTTACCAGAGAGAGTTGGCTGGCCAAGGAGAGAAGGTAAACTTGGACAAATAATACAGTCACTTACCTACGGCAAGTTGAGGATATGCCTGCCTCTCCTCCACCCCCAATTTGGATACCTCTGCCTATAGGGAGGACCCTAACGAAAACTAGCGTGAGCAACAGAACCCCAAAGGGACAGAGGATGACAAAGGGATAGCTTTCATGGAAGCATAAGAAAGCTGCCCATTTCCCAGTCTACAAAGCACGAAACATCCTCTGGGGAACACACAGCAGAAACACTCTCTTCTCACCTTGAACAGATTAAGAGTGCCTGATCACTGAACCCCCAAACCAAAGCCATCTGAACTCTCAAGGGAACACACTCATGGCTAATATCTTCTGATATCCTCTGATGCTAAGCCTGAGTGAGAAGTGGTCCTTACCCAACAAGACCATGTTCCTGTGATTCTCTAGCATCACATCCCTGTATAGATCCCTCTGACCAGGGTCCAGCCATTTCTACTCCTCCTGGGTGAAGTCCACATACACATCCTTGAAAGACATGGATCTCTGAAACACCAAAGGCATTCTTACTCCCACCTTTAGAATGTTATTGCTATCGAAGGGATTCTAGCATCTTGTAGAAAACTGGATTATATAAACTTTCAAGGAAGAATAGACTAAGCAACCTTCAAAACTCATTCTAATTCCAAGGTTCTAAGATGTGGCTAGACAGAGAGGACTGTGGAAGTGGAGACAAAGGGAACAAAACACACCTAAGACAAACATGATTTTGATTTTCAAACCAAGAAGGGATTAAAAAGAAAAAGAAAACTGGAGATATATATCATTAACAGATATTGTTATGTATTGAACATACTGACTAAAATAATAGGAAAGACATTATAGCAATATATCTTAAAACATACTCATTATGACCAAGGAAGATTTATAGTAGAAATGCAAGGACAGTTCAACATTAGGAAAACAATTAGCATAAGAAATCTTATTTTGAAAAGCCACCAAGATCACATAATTATGTTGATAGATGCAGAAAAGAAGTTTGATAAACTATAGCCATAATTTATTTTAAAAATACTAAAAAGCTCAGGAATGAAAGGCTCTTTCATCAAATATCAAATGTGTTTGGCTAAAATCATATTCTAGCATTATGTGCAATGGAGAAAACTAAAAGCTTTCCTAATAAAATGAGAAATGAAAAAAGGATGCTATTGTATCACCATTATTATTTGACTTGAAAAGCTAGCTATAGCAATAAGAAGGAAGAGAAATTAAAGGAATAAGTATTACCAAAGAAAAAGCAAAATCATATCTAAATCTAATTACAGAAATAATAATTTACTTAGAAAACCTTAGAGAATCAAAATGAGAATTAACCAAGATACTAAATAAATTTAGCAAAATAGCACATACAAAAGAAATCTATAAAACCATGAATGTTTAAGTATTATTAACAAGATTTGGGAAAAACAGAAAGAGAAACACCACTAAAATACCAATGAAATGCATTAAATAGTTGGAGATTAACTTAGCAAGTCTTACACAAGGCTTAAGCAAAAATAACCACAAAATTATTATAACAAAAATAAAGGAAGAGAAATAATTGAAGAAGGATTTGATTATAATGGCTGAGATGAGCCAACAAGGCAAAAATGATGCCACTTAAATCAACCTACAAACCTAATGTTATGGCAATGAAACTGATACTTATGGAATTAGACAGAATAATAAAATTTATTAGGAGGAACAAAAGATCAAGTGTATCAAGAAAAATCACTGAAAAAGCAGCAAAGAAAGGAGGAGTTGGTACTATCAGATCTCAAATTATATGAGTAGCAATTATCAAAACCATCCTGAATTGGGTAAAAAAAATAGAAAAGATGGTAAATAGAATACATTAGATATGCAAGACTTTGAAGGGAGTGCATATAGCAGTCTAGCCTTCGATAAATCCAAGAAGCCAAAGTACTGGTGAAAGAATGCTAATCAGTTGGAACTTTGGACAAAACTGGGTAGCAATTTGGTGGAAAATTAGTTCAGATCATATATAGACCACACCATAAACTATATGCCCATAATAAATTCCAAATGGATACATAACCTAAATATACGAAGTCACCTCCTCCCCAGATTAGGGAAGATAAGGTTGCATCTTTCATAATGGTAGATAAAATTCTTAATTTGCCACAACATGGGGAGTAAATAATAAAAGACATAATACATACCTCTGAAAATACAAAAATTCAAAATGTTTGCACAAATAAAAGAAATGAAGCCTGAATTAGAAGAAAAGGTATGGACTACAAAAGAAAAATTAGAGGAAAAATGGAGGAGGTACCTTTCATAGGTATGGTTAGGGAAAGAATTCTTAACCAAGCAAAGGATAGAGGAGATCATAAAAGATAAAATGCATAATTTCAATTACATAAATTTTAAAAGCTTTTGCATGGACAAAATCAAAGCACTTTATATAGAGAATATCTTATTTGATATTCATGACAACACTGTGAGGTAGGTATCACAGCCAAATTTATCCTCATTTTATGGGTGAAAGACTTGAAAAGACCTTCCAAATCAAATCTGCACTGTGACACTAGACAACCTCAAGGCCCACCTTTGTGGGATAAGGAGATATATATGAGAAAATATAATTTGACAGAAGAAAGAAACCTGAAAGGCCAAAGACATATATATTATATAGAAGCCTCATACCTTTACTTCATGAATACTTTCTTTAAAAACACATTGATAGAAGCTAGGCATGGCAATCATCAAATAATATTACAGAGAGTAAAAGTGACTACATCTTAAAAGGCAGAAGAAGACATTATTGATATGAGAGTTATCCTAGGGTCAGTGTGGGGCATCTAGTGGATAGAGTACTGGGCCTGGAGTCAGGAAGACCTGAGTTCAAATCCAACCTCAGACACTTATTAGCTGTGTCACCCTGGGCAAGTAACTTCACCCTGTTTGCCTTGGTTTCCTGAGAAGAAAATGGCAAACCACTCTAGTATCTCTGCCAAGAAAACCCCAAATGGGGTCACAAAGAGTCAGACATGACTTAAGAATGACAGAAGAGTCAGCTCTTTGCTCACAATCAGACAATGGGCTCTTCAGAGCTAAGTTTAGAACTTGTAACAATCAAGAAGAGTAATAATGAGAAAAATGTGTTATATGGGGCAGCTAGGTGGCACAGTGAATAGAGCACCAACCCTGGAGTCAGGAGGACCTGAGTTAAATCTGGCCTCAGACATTTGACACTTACTAGCTATGTGACCTTGGGCAAGTCATTTAGCCTCAATTGCCTTGCCTTCCCCCTCCAAAAAAAAAAAGAAAAAGAAAAATGTTATGTACAATTAAGAAGACTTAACCCTGATTTATTTAAACAAAGTACTGAAAAATGTTCTAAATGGAAATGGACAACAGAAATGACATCAACTCTTACTACAATTTCATCTAGAAGTTAAAGTAATGTAAATTAAATGCCACAACAAAGAGATCAACAGAGTCCAGAAAACATCTTAGTCAGCAAATATTTGCCATACTTGCCATACAGAGGGGAGGTGGCTGCTAAAGGTAACACTGGATTAGAATAAAAACTTGCCTGTAAAATCTTATGAAGAATAATGATGGATGATTATGAGTAGTATTGTCTCATAAGACAAAGAGAAACAATGGAGGATAATACAAATTTAACAAAAGCTTGGCAAGATTTCCAAATAAGCAAAGTCACCCCAAGGGTGTTCAAGGATTGAGATGGAAAGAGAACTGCAAACAGGAAAAAAAAATAGAAAAGATCTGCAAAAATCATTTCAACAAACCATTTTTTCTGTCAAGGGGCATGGAACCATCATACTTGGACTCTAACATCACAGTCTCTGAAGTGCTTAAAGAGGAG
Source organism: Phalanger gymnotis (assembly GCA_028646595.1). Lineage (NCBI taxonomy): Eukaryota > Metazoa > Chordata > Mammalia > Diprotodontia > Phalangeridae > Phalanger > Phalanger gymnotis. Next base: position 3,473 of record JAQQSZ010017721.1, on the reverse strand, counting down.
ATAGAAATAGAACTGAAGAGAACAAAAAACAGGAAAAGCAATTGAATTGAACCAAATATATACAGAGATTTGTGCCAGAGGTGGCTCAACTGTGAGAGTGACATGGGACTGTTATACATGGTATCTGAAGGAAAAGAAGATACTAAAGTCATGGAAAAGTCTTGAACTTTATAAATACTCCCCCTTCCAAAGGTGACCAAAAGAACATCAATTACCACTGACCCATATGCCTACCCTCTCATTAATACGAAATCTTTATGAAGGTCATCTATAAACAAATTAAGGGCATACTGGATAAGGGTATTAGTAGGGAACAAGCAGGCTTTTGTAAGAGCTGTTCAACAATGGACCACATGCTCTCCATTTTGCAATTAATTAAAAGAAAAATATAGAGAATATAAAATCCCTTTGTGCTTGTTCATTGACTACAGAAAAGCACTTGATTTAGTAGAACAAGCCACAGCCTTACAGCCTCTGTAATGTCAAGGTGTCTCCCACCCACACATCAAGAACATTTAGGATTCCTTAGAAGATCTCCCAAGAGAAATTACCCTGTGCAATGGCCCTGGGATAAAGAATATATTGGGAGATTTAAGCTTGCCAAAAGTACTTATCCCTGTGATGGAGGAGATCCAGTGCAGAGAATTCCTGTGGATGGTGAGGTCCTCCAGAGGCTTCCATTTGGAGAAGAGTTCCCTGATATTGCAAAGCTTCCTGGAAGAGATCTACCATCACTCAAAGAAGTTTGTTCTATTCATCCATGCAGAGAAGACCAAATGGATGAAGAATATTTATTGCCTAGATTTCAATAAACATTTCACTTGATGCCCTCTAGATATAGTCCAGTGGTGTATCTGTGATGGACAGTAGAGCTGGGCAATGACCTGGACTAAGTTGAGAAGGAAGAGAAGAGTAGGTTGAATTGCTGTGGGAAAAATTGCAAAATTCTTTGCCTGAGCCCGAGTTCCCCAGGAAATCAAAGGTCCGTCTTTTAAAGACAAACATTTTACTGGTATTACTATTTGGCAGCAAGCCCAGAAACACCCCTGCCTCTCTGAAGAACTAAAGATTAGGGTCACACAACAGGCAATGGTGGGTATGTATTGGTTGCTACAAATAGCCAAAAAGGAATTCAGAAGATGAAGAGGAAGGGACGTCATGAAGAAGAGAAAATTGGCTGGCCATGTAACTCTGTGGTCAGGAGGAGATAGCAGATGGCTAGCCAGAGTGTATCACTGGTATCCTTGGGATGTCAGAAGAAATCAATGAAGGCCTCCAGTATATTGGGTGGAATTCCCTCTTTCCTTACCTCTGTGTCAAACTTCATGGGGGAACATGGATGAGAGTCATACGGAATAGGCAGACATGAGTGGACTTTGAGCTACATTACTAGAGAAAATTCCCAGATTAATGAGATCCCAGATTGTATTGAAAATTTACAAATAAGAAAATTGAGGCTTGGGGTGATTGTGTAACTTGCCATGGTAATTGGATACCGTGGAAGGGAGATTTGAACCTGGGTCACTTGTGACTACCTCCTTGGCACACCTGCACTCTACCCAACATGGTGGCAGAAATTACAGCCTTTGGAGAAATGAATGGAGAGTGGACAGCCTGAGCCAAGGGATCATAGATTTAGCCCTGGAAGGGGCTTTGGAGGCCATAAAAGCCCACCTCCTTATTCTTCATAGGGAATAACAGAAATAAATGTTGATTCGGTTAAAGAGCGCAGAGGAAGAGCCCAGTGGTCTAATCTCCAAGTCATTCCACTGGATATAACAAGTATTGTTATACGCGAACAAGGCTTTGTATTCAAGTTTATTGATGAAAATGACAGGAGCCTACAATCTTCCAGGGAGCATGTGATATGTATGCAAATAAACATTAATCACTAGGAACATATCAAGTTCTTCTGGGTTTCCTGTGGCCTGACCTGCTCACAAACAAGGAATTCTTTTGAACTGGATGGTGACAGTGCCCAGAGAGACCTCGATCAATCATTCCTGGTTGCCTTGGTTTTCTCATCAGCAAAATGGGGATAATAATAGGACCTACCTCTCAGAGTTATGAGGATCACATGACATAACACATGTAAAGGGCTTTGCAAAACAAGACATCTACGCTTCCTCTCTCCTGACCCCTCAAGTCTTTCAATCTGGCCACGTAACTCTGTGGTTAGGAGGAGATGGCAGGTGGATAGCCAGAGTGGATAGTGGACAGGCGGATAGTCTCCCTCATGAGTAAAATAAAACTGCTTGCTTTGGCTCCATGGCATTGAAGTCAATCAAAAACACCAGCTAGAAAGTAGTAAGACCAGTGACTGGTAGGTCAAAAGGAAAGAACCTGAAGGAAGGAGGTGAGGCAAGTGATGAAATGTCCTTGTGGAGTCCTCCACCAACCGGGAAGGGTCTAGTTTCCTGTGGGAGAAGAAAGTGTCTCAAATCCTTGGATAGGGATCCTTTATGAAAGGGGAGGGCAATATGTCTACCCTCTTATAATGGACTTAGCACTCTGGGGAAGAGATAAAATGCCAACTTACCTGGGGTCTAGCTGTTAGGGGTCCCCCACCAAGTGAGTCTTTCTTCTCTGTGCTCCTCTCCTGGTGAAAGAAAGGCAAAGTCCTGGAAAGCTGGAACTGGGAGAGAATAAAGGGGCCAAGAAAGACAGAGAGACAGAGAGAAAGTCAAGGCTGGAGGTGAGAACCACCATCATCACATTCATTTAGTCCACACTATGGGTTAGATGCTGGAGATATATGGGGAAAAAAATGAAACAATTTTTGTCCTCAAGCAGCTTATGTTTTGCCAGGGCTGAGCTTCATGCTTAATGTCTCCCAGGGACAAGGCTGAGGGCACTGCTGCCTGAGTGTTTGATCCAGGATTGCTGAATTTGGAAATTAGGAGAACACCATTGACCATCTGGTCCAACTCATACACTAAAGGAATCCCCACAATAACATGCCCTTAGGTGGCCATTTAACCTCTGCTTGAAGACTTCCAAGCAGGGGGAATCTACCACTTCTTTTTTTTTTCTCTTTTTTAAAAAATTTATTTAATATATTTAGTTTTCAGCATTGATTTCCACAAGAGTTTGAATTACAAATTTTCTCCCCATTTCTACCCTCCCGCCCATTCCAAGATGGTATATATTCTGGTTGCCCTGTTCCCCAGTCAGCCCTCCCTTCTGTCACCCCACTCCCCTCAAATCCCCTTTTCCCTTCCTTTCTTGTAGGGCAAGATAAATTTCTATGCCCCATTGCTTGTGTATCTAATTCCCTAGTTGCATGCAAAAACTTTTTGTTTGTTGGTTTTTGAACATCTGTTTTTAAAACTTTGAGTTCTAAATTCTCTCCCTTCTTCCCTCCCCACCCACCCTCCCTAAGAAGGCAAGCAATTCAGCATAGGCCACATGTGTATCATTATGTAAAACCCTTCCACCATACTCATGTTGTGAAAGACTAACTATATTTTGCT
>JAQQSZ010017720.1:0-10736 GCA_028646595.1 Phalanger gymnotis | reverse complement strand
AAGAAACACTGGCTGATAAGCTCCAAAGTTAAAAGGACATTTAGAAGAGATGGAAGATGGGGCAGGTAACCAAGCCCAAATGTAAAAGATATATACAGTAAAGCCCAAAATAAGCTAAGGCTTGCAATAAAATGGCAGATACATCAGAAAGGGTTTTGATAGCTATGTTCAAAGCAGAAGAGGAAGAGACAGGCCACCCTGCTTGAGGGGAAATATAATCGAACTATATATTATATATCATATATAACATTAACAAATGAGAAGGGAAATGGAAATACTCAACACTCTATCAAGAAGAATGATCCTTAGACTAGAAGGGGTATGGGGAAAGCATGATTAAGAGGGCATTAAGTCCCCAAACTTGTGAGGAGATAGTGAAAGAGCAAAATTGAGTTGAGTTCTCCTGGACCCACTGAGAGAATTCTCATGTTACCCCCACTGTCAGCCATCTTTTAAAGATATGGAGAATGGGAAAGGTACCAGAAAACCACTGTCTTACCCTAGATTTCTAAAAGATGAGGAGGAGGAGGAGGAGGAGGAAGAGTAGGAGTAAATTCTAGAAATAATGGACCAGTGAGCTTGAAGTTAGTACTTAGTAAAATTTCAAAATTGATGAAAAATGGAAGGTTTATGTGTGTGATGCAGTAGAAGGAGTGATGAATTTGAAGTGATGAACTTGGAGTAAGCAGACCTGAGTTCAAATCCTAGTTCTGTCACTTCTTACCCATTATGTGACCTTGGGCCACTTAATTTCCCTGAGCCTCTGTTCTTCGATATGTAAAATGAGAGTTTTGGACTAGACTTTTAAGTTCCTTCTAATCCCTAGATCTATGATCCTTAAAAAAGAAAATATTAGTCTCTAGGAACAAACATGGGCTCACCAAGAATGAGTAAAATCAAGTATGTATCTTTCCTCTTTTGATAGAATTACTTGAGTAAAAGAAATACTAGAGAACTGGTATTCTCATACTCAACTGAGTGTTTGTTTTACGTTGCTATTACTGATTCACATGTACTAGATTATCCTCATCTCTGTTTCTGTTTGCTAAAACTGACTAATCCAGTTATATATTTGTCTGAATAAAGGAATGTATATACACATATGTACATATATACACATATATATACATATATAATATGTGTGTGTGTGTATTGATTTGGGACTTAAAAGCATCCCTAGGCATTAAGATCTTTAATGTAGACAAAGTATATTTGGGTTATATCATTGGCAGGTAATAAAATCTCTTCAGGGAAAAAATATAGAGCTATGTGATAGAAGATAGTACATTTAAGTAGATTCAGAATTTATTAAATGATTATACCAATACCATAAATGCTGATTGATGGTTTGATGTCACCTTGAGAGAAGTTTCTAGTGGTATGCTGAAAAGTTCCGTCTAGTTCAACATTTTTATCATTTACTTGAATGGATGCGTATAGGTCACACTTGTACAGCACCTTAGCGTTTGCAAAGTCCTTTATAGACATAAAGACTTAGAATATCACATCTGTGCGTGACACAAAGCTGGAAGGGAGAGTGTGTACCGCTAAGATGAGAGTGTCCTAGTCTTGAAGATGATCTTGGGGCCAGGCCCTGCCCTGGGTCGAGGGGCAATGTAGTACAGACCCTTCTCTCTTGCTCAGATTTTCTTTTTCCTTCTTTTAACTTTAACTTTTTTATTATTTTTAAAGTGTTATTCTACTTTTTGTTAATGCCTTTTGTTTCTACGTCACATTCATTTCTGAATATATCCTCTCCCCACCCCTACCTTCTTCCCCCATCCTTCGGAACAAAGATTTTAAAAGAAAGAAAAAGAAAAGCAACCACCCCATCATTAAACCTTGTCTGATGATACATTCAACATATGTCAAGCTCAGAATTTCCACAAGGAGGAGAGATCTTTCTCTAGGAAGATGCCACTTGTGGGCCTGGGCTGAGGTAGGGAGTTAGCTATGGGGTGGGGGGAGATAGAAGGAGAAGCAGCATTGCTAAATGCCAAAATGGACCTGAATTTGGAATCAGGAGCTCTGGGTTCAAGTCTCAGGTTTGCCACTTACTACATGTGTGACCCTGAGCACGTGTCACTCAGGGAAGTGGTTCCCTGAGCCTATATCCTCATCTCTAAAATGAGTGGATAGGACCAAATGGCCTCTAAGGTCTATTCTTCCAGAACTAAAATCCTATGAAAATAAAGATTTCTCAATAGGATATGGACTTTTCCACTGCTCAAAGGAAAGTGAAGGCACTAAAACTTTCTTATAGATCCCAGTGTGATAGATTCAGACTAATACTAGACTTCAGAGATCAAAAGAACAAGGTATGCTAGAGAGATAACACAAAGTCTGCCTTTTTTATTTCTTGTACAATGCATTGGAAGCTAGAAAAGCTTAGGATTTTGGTTTCTACTGCAGGACAGGTAGGACCTGCTATATCAACATACAGGTTGTAACACTAATAACAGTTATTATTGTTATATAACATGCATAGCTCTTTAGAATGCAACAACCTTGTGAAGGATGCAACATAAGTTTTTTTTTTAATTTTCATTTTTTTCATATTTATTTGGAGCATTTTTGTGTGGTTGGTAAAGTCTTGCCTTTCCTTTTTTGAAGATTTCCTATTCCTTTGCCCATTTACTTATTAAGAAATGACTCTTGTATTTTACATTTCACATCCATTGGCTATCAGACCTTTTAGCAGAGAAATTTGTTGCAAAGATTTTTCCTCCAGGTAACTGTTTCCCTTTTAATTCCAACTATCACAAGTATTTTTAATCTCAGTTTTACAAACAAACAGAGGATCTGCAGGATTCGCACCTAGATCCAGGGTGCGGAACCTGCGGCCTCAAGCCTCATGTGGCCTTTTAGATCCTCAAGTGTGGTGCTTGAGGATCTAGAGGCCCCTGGTTCCCTGCCCCTGATCTAGATCCACCACACCCCACCCCACCATTTTATGCTAATGAAGAAAGAGTCAGTATTCATAAAGGTCTGTATTAGAATGAATCTGGTTATATGCTTACAAGATTATTGGTAGTCCCCAAAGATAGATGATGGTCCTGATTGTAGTTTTGAACAAGTGGAATTAATTTAGGCCTTTTTTATCTCAGTACATAACATAAGCCTAAGAGCAAACTCAAACATTACAATAAGGGGAAAAAAAGAAAAAGGATGCATCCCACAACCTTGGTAAATCCCATAGTCCGTAAATTCAAATCCTATTCTAATAAACGTTAGCTGCATGACCAGGGGTAAGCCAATCAATCTCTCTAAACCAAATTTTCCTCACCTGTAAAATGGGACCCATAATACTTGTAATAGAGGCCACACGTGGACCTCTAGGTCCTCAAGTGCAGCCCTTTGACTGAATCCAAACTTCTTGTTCTGTGAGGTTTGGATTCGGGCAAAGGGCTGCACTTGAGGACCTAGAGGGCCACACGTGGCCTCAAGGCTGCAGGTTCCCCACCCCTGGCAAGAACTTTGTAAACCTCAAAGTGCTTTATACATATCCATCATTCTCATAAATGTATTCAACTTGTTTGAATTTCTTTTTCTTCCTTGAACCTGGTCAACTCAAGTAAAAGTCAAATCAGCCTCAGAATTTGAAAGTCAGGAGAGACTACCTGCTCCAATGCATAACCATATAGGAATCCCCTTTACAAAATCCTCAGCCAGTAGTAGTCTGACCTGCTGGATGACCTCCAGGCAGAGGGGACCAGTTCCCTCCCAAGGCGACCCATCCCATTTTTGTACAACTCCAATTATTAGGAAGTTTGTCCTTCCGTCAAGACTACATCTACCTTAATGCACCTTCCAATCTTTGCTACTGCTCATGCTCATTTGGATCAAGGGAAACATTTAATCTCCTCTTGGTACAGCAGCCTTTCAAGCACCTGAGGACGGCTCCAGGTCTCCCCCCAAGTCTTATTCAGGATAAACATGCCTATCAGCGCAGCAAGGTGGCACCAGACCTGGAGTCAGGAAGACCTGAATTCATAATTGGCCTCAGATACTTACTAGCTACGTGATCCGGGGCAAGTCACTTTACTTCTGTTTGCCTCAGTTTCCTCATCTGTAAAAACTGGAATCATAACAGGATCCCCCTCCCAGGGTCATTGTGAGGCTCAAATGAGAGGATAGCACAGCGCCTGGCACCTAGTAAACATACATATTATTACTAGTATTCATTTCTCTTTTCTGATCCTTGGTCTCTCTCACCATTCTGTTGGCCCCCTTTTAAATGCTCTCTAGCTTGCCTGTGTCTGCATAGAACAAATAACAAGCTTATCAAAGGCTCTTAAACCTCTCAAAGACATCATTTCATCATTCCATGTAAGACCACTGTGGAGTCAGCCCCTGTTCTGGCTGTGTGGCTCAAAAAGCCAGGACTGAGAGCTGCATTACTCACCTCAGATCGCACAGGAAGTCAGCGAGACTGCTATAAACAGAAGCCAGAATCCCTGGCTCTCAATCCTTGGCAGTGTCCATTAGTCACAAGGAAACCAAGTTAGAAGCAAAACACCAGCCCAGCTCTTCTGCACCCACATACCTGCTCACCTAAGGATTTGTATATTTTGTTTCTGTTTGCATGCGTAGTGTTACCTGGTTCTACCACTAGTTACCTGTCTGTGGCCTTGGCTCATTTTCCCCTGTCTAGGCCTTCTCCTTGAGCCTTTTTTAGGTAACGGCTTCTTGTGTGGAACAATGGACAGAGAAATAGTCTGGGAGGTAGGAAGAGGGTGTTCAAGCTCCCCCTCCCTGCCCCCAAGCCCCATCTGACACATACTAACCTCTCAGGATCCCGCACAACTATACACGACTATGAGGTGTCATGCGGGTGCCATTCTATCTATGTCTGTAGAGGAGGTTTCCTTGCTGAGAATTACCTATGCTTATGACATCACAGATTTGGTCAAAAACAAACAAAAAGACTTAGTTGTGCCCATGAATTCTACATTTATTCTTCCAAAACATCTTTTCTCATTCATTCATTCATTCTTGGCTTTTTCAATCACACATAATGCACCAGCCTAGGGCAAACTTATCAGTAAGGTTGGCCAGCACCAGCATGGCTTGTCCTAACCCCTCAGCTACACGCCTACCAGGAAGATGAGTCTTCAGAGACCAACCTCCTCATTTACCCTTTTTTTTTTTTTTTTGGCAAATGGGGAATCTCACACTAGCAGAAAACAACCATGCAATTGATGGACTAATTCTCCACAGGGAAGCATTTATCCATCATTTCAGGACATTTGCTCCTGTCTCTCCACCAGTTTTATTTAGCGAGGTTTTTCTTCCCATTTAAGGGTGTGAACATTTTTTATTCTTAAGTTCTCAAATAAGTCTCCCGTCAGCTTCATCAGCTTTGCAGGTGGAAGGCCCATCTTTTTTTTTTCAGACTTCTCAGGGAGGGGGCTACTTTACAAGCCAGTTAAAATGCAGGTGGTGGTTGTTTGTTGCTTCCTGAGTATGACACTTGTGTCTTTTCTTTTTTAAAACAGCAAATATGCCGGAGTATTATCCTGACCAGTTGGATGACGTTGTGGATTTTATTCATAACACAATCAAAAGACTGAAAAGGTCACCAGACAAACAAGCAGAAGTGTTTCCTCGGCGGGAGAGGAACAGACAGGCTGGAGCAACCAATGCAGATAGAAAAAGGCAGAGAGGACAGAGGGGCAGGAACCGGGGCTGTGTCTTAACTGCCATACATTTAAATGTGACTGACTTGGGTTTGGGATATGAAACCAAAGAAGAACTGATTTTTCGATATTGCAGCGGATCTTGTGATGCAGCTGAGACCACATACGACAAAATATTAAAAAACTTAACCAAAAAGAAAAGGCTAATGAGTGACAAAGTCGGGCAGGCCTGTTGTCGGCCCACTGCTTTTGACGATGATCTGTCATTTTTAGACGATAACTTGGTTTACCACATACTGAAAAAACATTCCGCTAAAAGGTGTGGATGTATCTGACTCTGTTTCCGGGAGACGGCTATGTATTGCATTCCTGCTACAGTGCAAAGGAAGGGACCAAGGTTCCCAGGAAATGTTTGCCCAGAATGGAGAATGAGGACCAAGGATGGAGATGAAGGAGGAGAAACAGGCAGAAGTCAGCCATCACGGGAGCCTGGTGGAGGGAGATCCAGCTACAGACGACTGGATAAGAGAGAGAACGGCCCTCTAGTTTCTACAGGAAAGCAACTTCAAGGCGCATCACAAGCTCAGGGCCAGTGTTCCTGGATGGATGTTGCCACTGTCATTTCACTTGGTACAATCCACCATCACCTATCATCAGCTCGGAATGTGCTGAAAGAACACAACCACTTAGTCTCCTGTGGTTTGTTTTCACATGTTTGGTTACGCCAGGCAAATAATGCTGGTGTAAACTCACGTGGCATTAAGAGTCATTACTGAAAGTCAGGAAGTTATTTTTTTTTCTGTCACTCAGTTAGGGCATACCTGCCCCTCCCCCATCTTCCCCCTGTCCCCCCCCAAAAAAAATATATATAAAACAAACAGACACTAGAAACAGCCTTTTGACTTTGAAGTTGAGGCCTAAGGTATACTTGGACAGGAATCTAATGGTGGGTTATTGATTTTTAACATAGTGTGTTGGGTGGGAAGAAATTGGACAGAAACTAACAGGCTGTATTCACTGACTAAAAAAACCTGAAAGTATTTTCTTTATATACTCTTGGAAACAGGAAAGGAGTTGTGGTTTTAAGCAGCATACATATCTAGGAGAGTGAGGGGGAAAACAAGCCCAGATGCACCTCGGTGTACAAGGAGACAAACAGGTCTCTTTCAGTTTACAGCTGGACAAATGTCACATCATCACTACATTTATGCTTGGTCACCAGTGGCCAGATAGAGTACTTGATGCAATGCATCCATTTCAGATACAGAAATATATAGAAGAATATTTATTGAAATTTAAGTTATTGTTATTTATTACGGTTCACTAATGAGTTTCTTTTTTCCCCTTATTTATTAAAATTTCTTTTCCTAAAGGTGCCAAAGTGTAATGTGTTTGCAAAACACAAAGAAAGAAAGAAAGGAAGAAAGAAAGAAAGAAAGAAAGAAAGAAAGAAAGAAAGAAAGAAAGAAAGAAAGAAAGAAAGAAAGAAAGAAAGAAAGAAAGAAAGAAAAAGAATCAGATTGGGAACAAGGGTCCATGCTTTTAAAAATGTTAACAGTTTTTGGACAGCCAAAAAAAAATCACTTACTTTACCTTTTTCCACAAAACTTCCTGGTTAAATTCTCTAGATCTACCTGTTTGCCATCCATTTGTCTAAAAACAAGCAGAGAAACATTGTTTCTGAGGGACCCCCAGACCCCCTTTCTCAGATGATTTCCACAGATCAGTGAGCAGAGACCAGTGGCACTTGGCTTTATTTCTCTGTTGTTCCAACACTGAACAAACATGCCATAATTTTCACTCTATGTTGTACTTAAGCTTTTTTTCCTTCCACGTATGTTTATCTATAATATGCATAAATATATATGAAAGGCGTAATACCTTTTAGTAGTTAGTCCTGGATTTTAATGTCAACTAAAAGGTAAACAATTCATGTTCAGTAGCAGCCAGCATTTTGCTATGATTCACCAAGAGTCATTCACACAAAATACACCCCCTAAAAAACAAAACGAAACAAAATATACCTGATTTAAGAAGGAAATATTCTGAGTTGGGAGCCAGGTGCTGACTACTGTGATCGAAACAGTCACATTGGTCAGCTTCCAGGAGGCAGATTGTCCCATTTTCCCCCAAAAGCTTTTTGACTACAACCTCAGACCAGCAAGTAGTAAGCTGTTCTTTTGTGTGAAATCCCTTTAGGGTAACACAACACGACTGAGGAGGTCAGAGGCTTCTGGCCTGGCCACAAAAACATGTATATGGCTGGATTGCAACAATTCTGGTGGATGGAGTGGAAGAAAGTAAAGGGGCAGCCATCTTTGCCAGTGTCCCCTAAAGTGGGTTTTTCTGACAAGCTAATCAGGATGTGCATTTGTAAAGAAAAACAATGTTGGGCCCTATATTGTGACTTTTTTTTCATTTTTGTCAGGAGGGATTTTTTTTTAATCAATAAGAAAACATGTTTAGCTATTAACAGCAATGGCTTGATAAGAGTTGGGAATTTCAGTTGGCTTCCAACCAATTAGCCATGCTCTTTTACAAATCAACCCATCAGCTACCAACACTAATCCCTGTGAGACCTGAATTGTCCTCATCCCCACCCCTACTTTTCCCTTCCTGCACCTCCAGATTGGAAACCAAGGACAGGATGGCCCCATCCCTCCCGGCAGGATGGGAAAGCCAGGCCGTATAGCTCTTAGAGGAGACAAATCTGTTAATTTGCTATGAGAATTCAGAAGTGTACCCCCAGAATTATCACCCTTGCTCAGATAATAATATTGACTGTGTGCAGAGTAAACTGCTGATTTTTTTTGAAAGTTTCAGCCTAAATTAGTTTGCTGCATTAAAATCCAAGCCCTTGTCTACACTGGCTGCAACATTTCAGGGAGTGCTGTGGGCACATTCCCTGTGTCCCCTCCACACCATAAGCAGGTTTGAACTTTTGCAGATCTAAATACAGCTAATCTACAAAAGGGTAAAGTTTGTGATTTTTCTTCATCATCATCATCATCATCATCGTCGTCGTCGTCCTTATTATTCTAACTATTCTAATTGTTATTATCACCATCTGAAATAGGAGTGCACTTCTTTGGAAGCTCTGATTTCACCTCTGATCTATGTCTCAGTCATTTGTGTTATACAACCAAAGTTCTCTACAAACTTTATTTTTGTACAATATCATTTTGTAACTTTTTACAAATAAAAGCTCATTTCTATCGTTCTCTGTACTTTGACCTTCCTGTAGCTGCTGCTTATGTCCTCTGCCTCACTCCCCACATCAGATGCTATAAATGTTTAAATATCTCCACTGCTAGATAACAGGACTCTGTACTTCCCTCTGACTCCTGCTACCATGCCCCCAGAGGAAGGATTGGAACATCATTGAATGGGGACAGCTAGGTGGCAAAGTGGATAGAGCAACTGGCCCTGGAGTCTAGGGGACCTGAGTTTAAATTCTGCCTCAGACAGTTATTAGCTGTGTGACCCTGGACAAGTCACTTAACCCTGATTGCCTCAAAAAATAAATACATAAAGCAATTCAGTGGTGAAAAAGTAAAATAGTCGAATGGTGCAGGAGGGCAGCAGTAGGAAAAGTAAGTGATATTCATCAGGATACACCGCCAACCTTTTCCTCTTGAGAGAGCCTACTGCACCACTCATTCCATGCCACACAGAGGATTAGATCTGGGGCTGTACCTGTGATTCATTAGTCTAGAGAGCTCCCCAAAGAGAGGCTCTGTTCTCTGCAAATTACAGGCTTAGAGAGTTGTTTAGAGTAGTGGCAGGTTAAGTGCATTGCCTAGGAGCAAAATGCTAACATGAGTCAGGGGCAAGACGCGAATCCAAGTCTTCCTAGGTCTCTATGCACTACACCATATCCTGCCTGTGATGCTTACAACCTATGTGACCGTGGGCCACACCCCTTCACCTCCCTGGTTCTCAATTTCCTCATTTGTAAAATGAAGAAGTTACACTAAACAACTTCGAGAGTCCCATCTAGTTTCAAATCTATGTCACGGTGGATATGGAGTCAGGTAGATTCATCTTCCAGAGTTCGAATCTGGCCTCAGACACTTATTAGCTGTGGGACCCTGGGCAAGTCACTTCACCCTGTTTGCCTAAGTTTCCTCATCTGTAAAAGGAGCCAGAGAAGGAAATGTCAAACCACTCCAGTGTCTGCCAAGAAAACCCCACTGGGGTCACAGAGCCAGAGGGACTAAAAACAGCTGAACGACGACAGATTACTTCACAGACAACCTCAATGATCCATTGTAAATTCACAGGCAACTTCATTGATCCATTCTAAGATACATATTATTAAAAAGCAACAAAAAATTGAAGTTGATATTACCCTCAGGAGCCAGTTTTCCAACCTCAGTTTTTGTGTGGGTAGCGTTCTGAGCAGTGCTATGTTTTGCTCAAGCTGCCCTCACCTTTTCTAAAATGAGTGATCCTTTGTTTAGAGCCCTCACACCTCAGTTCTATTTGAAGAACAAGGCTATAAAGTAGGAATGAACAAGTCAGGGCTTTTTTCCCAGGGTGCTAACATCAGTTGCAAAGAGTCATAGCGATATAATTCTATATCCTGCTGTTTGAGAGATGGGTGCTTACACTTCCCAATAGCTGGACGTTTTATATAGAATCCTGTTAGGGCCAATAGTCCTTTATCCAGTGTTTTATTGGAGTTCAATACCATGCTGTTGGGATTCATTTCATGACACTCTACTGGAGACTGAGTCTAGATGGTGTTTAGTTTGTAAATTCTTCACCCCACCTCCATGTGCCACCCCAAATAAAGCTGCCCCCAGCACAAGAATTCCAATTTAGGACTCTGTTAGAGAAGCTGAGGGGATGGTGAGACAGAGCATTAATGTGAACTTGTGAACCCACAGGCATAGGATAGTCTGGGAAGGAACCTTGAGGCCACACTCTTATCTAGCCATCCTCACCTTCTATAAACAGGGATGCTAGAAAATGCTGCATCTTTAAAAAGACAGGAGAGGAAGGAGGGAAAGAAGAAAGGAAGGAGGGAAAGAAGGAAGGAAGGAAGGAAGGAAGGAAGGAAGGAAGGAAGGAAGGAAGGAAGGAAGGAAGGAA
>JAQQSZ010017719.1:0-10736 GCA_028646595.1 Phalanger gymnotis | reverse complement strand
TCAGCTGGGGGCTGGGAGTTCCGTTTGGGACAGACCTTACCCTGAGACCATCCAGGCTGTCCTGGGCTGGAGCCCTGCTTCCCTCTGCCACTTTGTGGGTTCTGCAGTTCTAGAATTGGTTCAGAGCCATTTTTTTATAGGTTTTTGGAGGGACTTGGTGGGGAGCTCACGCCAGTTACTGCTTTCCAGTCGCCATCTTCGAATTCATGCTTTTTAATAATATAGTCGCTTATTTATCATCATTTTACAAGGCAAATTTATTCAAATATTTTGTCATAAGTATGTGACATTTATCGTTTCATTCATAAGGTTTAAAGTGGAATTTCCATGTTCAGGAATGAATTAGCTTCATAGATGAAAGTGACACACTCTGGACTTATTCTTTAAGTCATTTGTTGGCTGCTGATAGGTTTGATTTTCATTGTGGTTGCCTAGGGCAGCCTTAATTCAAGACAAACTTGGGCCTGTTCTCAAGAAAGTAATTAACAACAAAAATTTCTTAACCAGCAACTTATATCAGAAGTAATTTACCAGTTAAGCATTTGGGAAATGATAGCTGAAAATAATCCTACTAGAAGGTCATTCTATTAGTAAAGTTTCTTTCCTAGTCTATTTCCTAGGGTATTTATAACCACATAATTCATATTATTACTTGGAAATAAGAATTGCAATCTTATATTTATTTTCCCACAATTTCAAAATAACCAATAAAGATAAAATTATAAAAATGATTTTTAAAATTTCTTTTAGATACATATATCTGGGCTTAACCGTGCTACTTGGCACCGTGTCTATTTTCCTGAGTATTGCAATGCTTTTTGTTTTAAAGAGGAGATCTGTTTCTAAAAATGGAAATCTCACAAACAATAAAGAAGATACAATGGAATCTGCAAGTAGCAAGAAAGATCATACTAACAGTGACCAAATTTTTGAGACTCTCTACTGGCCAGGCAAAGAAACACAGCTTTAGAAAGAAGTAAATTCCTTGAAGGGAAGGACTATTGCATTTTTGGATCTTTATCTCCAAAGATTAACACATGGCCTAGCATAGGTATGTAATAAATGCCTCACAACTGAATAATGGCAATTTAGGGATGGTACTTTTCAACATTCAAGGAATTCCACATAAACATCTACTTTGGCTGATTCATTATTTGTGTAACTCTTTTCATGTCCAAATATTTTCTCTTTGTATAATTATAAATGTAAATATTGATTTAGAACTTTTATGTGATGTGAAATACAATAAAATTAATCTTTAAGAAATTCATACGGAAAGTTAAAAAGAAAACTCTTTTAAAAAATTTTACTATATCAATTCTTACCCTGAGTCATTCATGTTTGCTGAGTTTGGTCTTGCACCTAACAGGAAGTTGATTAATTTTGAAAAGAACCTTTATTCTTACATAATATTGTCTAATTTTAATTTGTCAAGTGCTTCACTTTGCCTTGCAGCTAACCTTAAATATTTTTGAAATTGAATTGAAATTTGATAAAGGTTTCACTTTTTAAAATTAAAATACACTTTTGGGGTAACAGATAGAAAGCTTATTGCTAGTTTGTCTTCCCTTGGATATCATTTCAGTGGCTACTTCAATTCAACAAACTTAATTTTGAATTTTATTCCCTGTGAAAATTTTTTTAAAAGTGCTTATTATGTCAATGTCTAGATGTGAAATTTTATTATATGGTAGCATGTGGTCAACATACTCTTGCCTTTTTTGTGAATCATTTAAATACTTTTTTCATTGTATTAAATATATCAACAGAAAGTTGTGAAATAAAGTTAACAATGTTGTAAAAATATTTTTCAATCTATTTTATCATAATTTATAAAAATGTTTATAGGAAAACTTTCAATTTATTTGTTTATCTTTTTTTCACTGTATATCACTAAGGCTTCTGCCACCAGGCACAGAAAGGCACAAGTCTGTTAGAAATAGTACTAAGGACGCTATTTTTTCTGGAAGATGGAAAGCTATACTTAATTATTTCTATGATAAATTTGCTTCTACTGGGCTATAGGTACACTTTGAAACCATAAAAAGATGTTTTTCTTTTTTTTTTCTTTTTACATAATAATGATTAAGACTATCTGAAAGGGAATTACTTAAAATCAAATACTGCAAGTTTGAAAAATAAAAATAAAACGCAATGTCAGAGACCTAAAATTGTAACATCATTCTATTCTTCTCTCTCTCTCTCTTTTTTTTCTGCCTCTCCCTCTCCCCCCTCTCTCTTTCTCTGCCTCTTACTCTCTCTCTCCCCCCCTCTCTCTGTCTCTTTCTGTCTCTATCTCTCTCTGTCTCTGTCTCTCTCTCTCTCTCTGCCTCTTACTCTCCCTCTACCTCTCTCTCTCTCTCTGTCTCTATTTATGTCTCCCCCCCCCCCTCATACACACACACACACACACACACACACACACACACACACACACTGTGCCTATAATCTATTTCTGGTGTCCAAAACTGACAAGTAGAGGGTATTCTTAAGCTATATCATGGAAAAGAAGAAAATCAAAAAGAGAGGGAAGAGTTTTTCGAACTCATTCTCTGCCAAATAAAATAATCTTTCTACTAAAATAGACATAAGGACTTTTTAAATTTAAATTTTATTTTCACATCCATAACCCTCCCCACCTCTCTCTGCCACTGTGAAAGCAAATAACAAACCAACCCCCCCAAAAAAAAAACAACAGCAAAAACTTAGTTGTCCATCACTTAGGAAATAGCTAAAGAAATTGTAGTAAAGATGGAATTTTGTTATTTTCTTCTTTTAATTGTATCTGACCATCTGTGACCCCAATTAGCATTTTCTTAGCAAAGGTACTGGAATGGTTTGCCATTTCCTTCACCACCAGCTCATTTTACAAATGAAGACCTGAGTTAAGTGACTTGTTCAGGGTACCATAGCTAGTAAGTGTCTGAGGCCAGATTTGAGCTTGGGAAGATGAGTCTTCCTGACTTTAATCCTGCCTCTTTACCCACTGCACTACCTAGGTACATGAGAAGAAAGAACACTATTCTGCTAACAGGATTTTTATATTTAGGATTTGTAGAATGATTAATGAGATCAACTCATCAAGCCCAGATGAACTTTATCCTGAATACTGACCAATCTGACATGTGTAACCATTAAGTTATTGTCTGCCATGTCAGAGGCAGCTAAGTGTTGCAGTGGGAAAGAATGCTAGAGTTGGAGTTATGAAGACATGAGTTCAAATTTTGTCTTAAACAAGAAAGAAGTTAAGGAGGTGAATAGAACTTCAGAAAAGTTAGATATGGTAGACCTCTGGTGAAAAGTGAAGGAGGATAGAAAAGAATATACCTTTTTCTCAGTGGTATGGGGCAAAATTATTACACAAAAATTAACCATGTTCTAGGGCATAAAAACCTCAAATCCATTGCAGAAAGGCAGAAATAGTCAATGCATCCTTTTCAGATCATGATGCAATAAAATTATACATAAGAACAGGTCATGGAAAAATAGACTAAAAATTAACTGGGAACTAAATAATCTATTCCTAAACAATGAGTGGATCAAATATCAAATCATAGAAACAATACAATAACTTCATATAGGAGAATGACAAGAATGAGAGAACATACCAAAACTTATGGGATTCAGGACAAACAATTCTTAGGGGAAGTTTTATATCTCTAAATGCTTACATGAATAAAATAGAGAAAGAGTAGGTCACTGAATTAGGCATGCAACTAAAAAAGCTAGAAGAGGAACAAATTAAAAATCCCCAATTAAATACCAAATTAGAAATACTGGAAACCAAAGGAGAGATTAATAAAATTTGAATTAAGAAAACTACTGAACAAATAAATAAAACTAAGGGCTGGTTTTATTTTAAAAAACAATAAAATAGATAAACCTTTTGTTAATTTGATTTAAAAGAAAGAAGAAAACCAAATTACCAGTATCAAAAATGAAAAGGATAAATTTACCACAAATGAAAATAATAACTAGGAACTACTTTGCCCAACTGTATGCCAATAAACTTGACAATCTTAGAGAAATGGATGAATATTTACAAAAATGTAAATTGCCCAGATTAACAGAAGAGGAAATAAAATACTTCAATAACCCAATTCAGAAAAAAGAAACTGAACAAGCCATCAATGAACTCCCTAGGAAAAAAAAAAACTCCAGGGCCAGAAGGATTTACAAGTGAATTCTTGCAAACATTTAAAGCATGATTACTATATAGACTCTTTGGGAAAATAGGTGAAGAAAGTCCTGCCAAATTCTTTTTATGATACAAATATGGTACTTATACCTAAACTGGGAAGAGTCAAAACAGAAAGAAAATTATAGACCAATTTTCCTAATGAATATAGATGCAAAAAATTTAAATAAAATATTAGCAAAAAGATTATAGTGACTTATCATGAGAATAATACACTATGACCAGGCAGGATTTATATCAGGAATGCATTGCTGGTTCAATATTAGGAAAATTATCAGCATAATTAATCATATCAACAACAAAGCTAATGAAAACCATATGATTATCTCAATAGAAGCAGAAAAGCTTTTGAAAAAGTACAACACTCACTCCTATTAAAAACAGTGTAGAGCATAAGAATAAATGAAGCTTAACTTAAAATGATAAGTAACATCTACCTAAAACTATCAAGCAAACATTACATGTAATGGGGATAAGCTAGAAGCATTTCCAAGAAGATCAGAGGTGGAAAAAAAGATGTCCATTATCACCACTGTTATTAATATGGTACTAGAAAAGTTTGTTTTGTCAATAAGAGAAAAAAAAATTGAAGGAATTAGAATAGGCAAAGAAGAACAAAGCTGTCACTTTTTGCGGATGATTTAATGATATACTTAGAGAAACCTAGCCAACCAACTAAAAAACTACTTGAAATAATAAACAACTTTAGCAAAGTTTCAGGATATAAAATAAAATCACATAAATTATTGGCATTTCTATATATTACTAACAAAGCCCAAAAACATGAGATAGAAAGAGAAATTCCATTTAAAGTTACTGTAGACATTATAAAATATTTGGGAGTCTCCCTGCCAAAACAAACCCAGGAACTATATGAGTACAATTACAAAACACTTTTCACACAAATAAAATCAGATCTAAATAACTGGAAAAACATCAGTTGCTCATGGGAAGGCTGAGCTAATATAATAACAATGACAAATCTACCTAGATTAATTTACTTATTCAGTGCCATACTAATCTAACTACCAGAAAATTATTTTATAGAGCTAGAAAAAATAATAACAAAATTCATCTGGAAGAGCAAAAGGTCCAGAATATCAAGGGGATTAATGAAAAATAAATGCTAGAGAAGGTGGCCTAGCCATACCAGATCTACAACTGTATTATTAGGCAGCAATCATCAAAACTACTTGGTACTGGCTAAGAAAGAGACTAGTGGATTAGTGAAATAGTTTAGCTACACCAGACACAATAGCCAATGACTATAGTAAGCTGCTCTTTCATAAACCCAAGACTCCATAACTCACTATTTGATAAAAACTGCTGGGAAAGCTGGAAAATAGTATGGCAGAAACTAAGCATAGACCAATATTTTACACTACAAGAGCAAAGAATAGATTACCCATCAGATTTATGGAGAATGGAACAATTTATAACCAAATAAGAGATAGAGAACATTTTGAAACGGAAAATGATTACATTAAATTGAAACATTTTTGCACAAAGCCAATGAAACCAAGATTAGAGGGGAAGCAGAAAACTGGGAAAGAATTTTTACGAGTATCTCTGATAAAGGCCTCGTTTCTAAAATATATAGGGAACTGAGTCAAATTTATAAGAATACAAATCATTTCCCAGTTAATAAATGGTCAAAGGATATGAACAGGGACTCCAGAGGAAGAAAGTAAGGTTATGGTCCTATGAAAAAATGCTCCAAATCACTATTTATTAGAGAACTACAAAACAACTCTGAGGTACCATATCACACCTAGCAGATTGGCTGACATGACAACACAGGAACATAATAAATGCTGGAGAATCAGTGTAGAATGGGAAAATTTTGTCCATTGTTAGCTCATTTTCCCAGCCTATTACTTGACCTTTAACTTTTGGTTAAAGTAGGGCTCTCTTTCTAGAGCAGAGGGTGTACTGTCCCAAGCTTCAGGGGTCTTGTGCACCTATTTTCAGAGACTTCCAAGATGCTGTCTGGTTGTTTTGCCATGTGACATTCCATCAATTTGCTTCAGTTTCCTCTTCTTCAGTTTGTCTTTCTTGACTTCATGTGTCTTTTTCCAATACCATATAATAACTGCCTCCAATTATTGACAAATGAGGTTGAGAGGAGTCAGATGTTGCTAGAAAGGCAATCTGATTTTTCTATCAGATCAATGCCAAGAAAAAAAAAGTGTGGAGTCCTTGGAAAGTATAGCAGGAACAGAGTTAAATCTATAGTTGTTCTTCAGAAAGCATTATTCAATTTGCTTATGACAGTCATAGGCAAATCCAAGTTAAAATAGAAAAAATAAATTACAATGGCATGAAGAAAACCAGATCACATACAGAAATTTAATGTATAATAACACAAATTAAAGCAGTACAAATAAGCAGATTGAATGGAAATATATATTACTCAGCATCACTATCTGCATTGCATATAGTAGACTAAATGCTGGAGTCATGTGCAGAATATCACATCACATAGTGAAATTACATGCAAAGTACACATTAGATTTATTCAATCAATGTCCATCGTCTGGCTTAATGTATAACCTCCTCTACATTGGCCTTGGAATTTTTCATGACAAGTGAGTCACTGGATGGATAGTCCTACCATTTCTGGGGTGATCCACTATTAACTTTGTAACTTCAGTATCCTCACACTCACTAACTTGTGGTCTCTATCCTCAAGCTATGTATGTCTCAAGCCGATTGTTGTTGTCTCCAGCCTCTAAATTAATCAGGCTACATGATTTTTGCAATACTCATACACACACACATATGTGTATATTCAATAGATTGTCATTACCAGAGCAACCTATGTTCCTTTTCAACACAGATCTCAAATATAAGTTCTTTATTACTTCACTACTAGACTCATCACCATCCTTCACGAATCAAAAGATTCTGACTTTTCATTTTTTTTACCAACAAATATTCTCAATTTTTATATGCAAATCTATTTTCTCCACAACTTTCACCCCTCAAATATATTATTCTGGAGTAGCAATTGGCCACCCATCTCCTCATTCACTTTATATCTCTCTCCTGCTTCAAAATGTTGGGTAAAATTCCTATAGGTAAGGATCAAAAATCAAGTTTATTTTTCCTTTTTAGATAAGGGCCACTAACTACTAAATCTATTAAAGAGGATAAACAAAAAAAAAACATGTTGACATGTTTGACATGACCTTTTGGCTGAACTTGGAACCACCGAATTCACATTGATTTGTTCTAAACTGAAAAACTAGTACAAGGAACTTTGGAGATCTACTGCAGAGGTTGTAACTCAATGTCCAAGAGTGATCCAGGCAGCATCAAAAAGGTGTTTTGCCACGAAACTGTCTAAAAAACACCAGAGAAACAAACAAAAAAAACCTCAAAACAATCTGTTCTAAGGTTTTGATGTAACCGGCAGACATTATACTGAGCTACTGTCATTAATCTTTGAAAAATCATACAGAATGGAGGAAATATTCTGGCATTAAGTGCCAGCAACTTTAATTTTATTCCTAGATTCTAGGAATGGTGATGGTTAGTGAAAATTAAGAGTAAGCATCCATGATTACAAAGAACCAACACAACTTCATTAAGAACAAGTCATGCCATGAATGAAACACATTTCCTTTTTTGAATTAATTACTAGCCTGGGAAATCATGCAAATTCGCTATATGTATTCATCATTTGTTTCTCGACTGTTCGCTTACTCCTAATTTGTTTTTCTATCATTGCTTCTCAAGAGAATTAAAGTCTTAAGTCCAGTCACTTGTAGAAATCTGGAACCATTAACAGCTCCCTATGTTTTTAAATTTACTGTACTCTTGCTGGCAAAATCTTTTGATTCTGCCCTCTATCTGCTTCTTGTCGTAAGGCCATAGTGTCAAACTCAAATAGAAACTGGACCACTGACTGCACATAAGGATCTGTGTGGGCTTCATATCAACCTAGAAAATGACCTTAAATGCTATTGTATTTTTACTTATTTAATTAAACAATTATATTTTAATCTGCTTCGGGCCAAACTCAGTAATGTTGCAGGCTGCAAGGCGATGTGTTTCACTCTTCTAGTGTGTAAGGAGTCTAACTGGATGTTGCTATTTATTCATTGGGGGCAGCCAGATGGTGCAGTGGATAGAAAGAACATCAAGCCTGGAGTCAGAGGTCTTAGTTCAAATCCAGTCTCAGAGACTTGATAGCTGTGTGACCCTGGGCAAGTCACTTAATCCTGTTTGTCTCAGTTTCTTCCTGTGTAAAATGAGCTGGAGAAAGAAATGTCAAACCATTCCAGTACTTTGCCAAGAAAACTCTAAATGGACTTACAAAGAATTGGACATGACTGAAACAACTGAACAACAACATAAATTTGTTCATCACTAGTAGAAAAGTGAAATGGAGTTAAGGGCAAGCCCATTTTACACACCACCATTCCCACCATCACAGCAACCAAACATGGCAAATTTCTTTACCTCTGGAAGTTTTATTGGTGGGGAGGGGAGCTGAGACTCAGAGCCTCTTCTACCCCCACTCTTTTTGGAGAAGGGGAAGGAAAGAATTACATAAAGATTTATGAGGTATTTAAAAAGCATTTGACAAAATTTCTTACGGTATGTGTATCAAGTGACATATAAAATAACCGAGAGAACAAAGGTTCAAGCTCCTGAGCATATTGATTTATTAAGCAATGAATGCCTATTGCATAACAAATCAAGACCAGGCCTCCTCAGTTTTTGCACTGAATATAGAGGGTGACAATTATTATGCATTAAAAGATAACAAGAAAGCAAGCTGCTATAAACAAATGATTCATTTGGTAAAATTTGGATTTAGTCAAAAATCTACATTTAAGGATTTAGAAGGTTATATGTGGCCTTAAGGCCTTAAATTCCCCAAGCCTGGTACAGCCAGTTTAATAACTCTTTAGGCATAAGTCCAGATTACTCTCCAAAATGGTTGGATCAGTTCACAGTTCCACCGACAGGGAATTAGTGTCCCAATTTTTCCACGTCCCCTCCAACATTTGTTGCTTTCTCCTTCAATCATTTTAGCCAATCTGCAAGAGATAAAATGATCTCACAATGTTGTTTTAATTTGCATTTCTCTAATCAATAATGATTTACAATATTTTGATAGGAGTATAAATTGTTTTGATTTCTTTATCAGAAAACTGCCTATTTATATTCTTTGATCATTTATTTATTAAGGAATGACTTGCATTTATATAAATTTGGCAAAGTTCTTTATATATTTGAGATATGAGACCTTTATCTGAGAAACTGTTTATAAAAATTTTCTGCAATTTTCTGTTTTCTTTCTGATCTTGGCTACATTTTTTTATTTGTACAAAACCTTTTTAATTTAATGTGATTGAAATTACCTAGTTTACATCTCATACTGCTCTCTATCTCTTGTTCCAAGAGAATGTTTTATATAGTAACAGCAGTATTGTTTTAAGAGTAACTTTGAGTAACTAAGTCATTTTGACTATTTTAAATACCCAAATTAACTACAAAAAACCAATAAAGGAAGATATCTGAATCCAGAAAAGAATTGATGAATTAAAATATGTCTAGGATGATTTTACATGTACATATACACATATTTGTGTCTAATGTGAGCCATATATGAGATAGGAAGGGAATAAAAAAGGCCGAAAAATCACATAATAACTTTATTATATATTTAAAAGTAATAGTGAGTTGTATATAATAGATTTGCAGTTCCATGTGTAATTATATTTTTTCTATTGTACTATATTATGAAATGCTTGTTTTATTTCTTAAGAATAAAATCTAAAAATTTTTTAAAAAGATAAGAATGAGCAGAATATAAAATAGGGTACATAGTTAGGAAATCTAAAACAAATTAGGGGCTTTTTGAGGTAGGAGGGGGAGAACAAACAGGTGTAATTTCCTGAAATCGGAAAAGAAAAAGATGTCCCATTCCCCTAAAGTGTCTGTATTCAGTAAAGGGAACAAAGAAATAGGAACTGATTGTCCAGTACATGGCCAGTTTTCAGATAAGACATATAGGTTGCTTGAGATGGATAATTGTGAGAAAACTCCTTGCATCAATCTTTTGGCTCAGACTGGGTTTCTGGTCAGCCTAGCCTAAGTCCTTAGTTAAGAGTCTCTAAGCAATAAATGGAAATAATCCTGTTTTCCAACTGTGCAGGGCTAGTTTCAAATGATTTAATAAAGTTTTCTCACATTTCCCATAATTAAATAAAATTTTCTCACAAGATAGAAATTGGAGTAGACCCATAATTGAATGGAAAAGAAACTGAGCTAGCTCTAGAATAGAATCATAAGACGGATTTGGACCCCACAATTCCTTCATATAATTATGAATAAATTAATTATGAATAAATTAAATAAAATTAGATTGTGTTGCTTCAGTAGATAGCATGTTCCCCTCAATAATGGTCTTCTAAGGTTGTTCTAAACTGTAATCAATTCTTATAAGAGTAAAAGGCTGATAGGATGACTGAGGCTGGTAGAGCAAACTGCCTCAATGTTAGAGATGTTAGAGTCCGTTTAC
>JAQQSZ010017718.1:0-10737 GCA_028646595.1 Phalanger gymnotis | reverse complement strand
ATAGTTAGCCTTTTACAACATGAGTATTGTGGAAGTGTTTTACATAATGATACATGTGTAACCTGTGTTGAATTGCTTGCCTTCCTAGGGAGGGTGGGTGGGAAGGGAAGAGGGGAGAGAATTTGGAAGTCAAAGTTTTAAAAGCAGATGCTCAAAAAGAAGTTGTTTTTGCATGCATCTGGGAAAAAGGATATTTGGAATGGGGCATAGAAATCTATCCTGCTCTACAAGAAAGTAAGGGGAAAAGGATGGGGAGAAGTGGGGTGACAGAAGGGACGGCTGACTGGGGAATGGGACAATCAGAATATATGACATATTGGAATGGGGGAGGTTAGAAATGGGGAGAAAATTTGTAACTCAAAATCTTGTGGAAATCAATGTTGAAAACTAAAATATTAAATAAAAATGATAAAATTTTTTAAAAGATCATTCTCTTTACATATATTCCCCTTTTCTTTACCACTTCCACATATATACCTGCACTGCGGTGCTAGATACTCCAAATCTGAGCCTTGAAAAATGTATTTTCCAGGGCTAAATTAGGTATAGCGAACAGGTCATTTCCCCATGGTAATCCATATTTCCCTAGGCTTGAACTCCACTTTAGACGACAATTATAAAGTCATTTGCAATTTAAAAAGGACTTTAATTACATAGGTACATGAGGGAGACACATGAGAGAATATGTAATGTGGAAGAAATCTGGTTTTTTAGTGGACTACAACATCAATGAGTCCATACTGTGACATGGGAGCCAAATGATCTAATTCAGTCATAGGGTTTAGTAACAGAAACATAGTAGACTTGGAGGAAGGGAGAGGAGAGGAATGAGAATGCTGATTGTCCTGCTTTACTCAGTCCTGGTGAACCTTCATCTGGTGTACTAAGTTCACTTCTAGGTGCCATATTTTGGAAGCTATGTCAGAGGAAGATTGGTCAGCAATCATCATGGGTGCTTCTACTGTGTCTCCTCTCAGTCTCTTCTTAACTCTGCAATCTGGTTTTTACTTATCTGAAATTATTCTCTCCAAAGCTACCAATGACTTCTCATTGGACAAATCTAATGACCTTTTTCCAATCCCAATGATTTTGACCTCTCCAGAAACACCTGACATTGTTGGTCATTTTCCTTTCCTGGATAATCTTTCTTACAAGTTTTCATAACATTCCTCTCTCCATGTTCTCCTTCTTCCTCCATGAATATTCATTATGTGCAACACAGAACTAATTATCTTCCCTTTCCAAAAACACTCCCTTCAAGCTAGTCATGATTACTGTTGAGCTTCATTGAATTGAACTTTCCATGTTATCCTATGGAAAAAGGCACTACGTTAGATATGGGATTTGCTCTTGCTTGGTTTACTTGGATGGAATGTATTGCTATGTGTAGAGTATATGGATCTTTCTCCATTTGGTGGTAAAATTAAGAGTTTTCTCTTGCTGGGAATTTGCAAAATTGATTTGTTTCATCCCCAATTGACTTCAATGGGATAAAAAGTATATCTGAAGATAAATCCAAGAAAACTCGGGAAACACAAGCTAATGCATTTCATGAAGAGAAAGTAGGTAGATAAAGCTGCATGCAGAGAAGCTTCAAGCTAGTCATGATTATTGTTGAGTTTCATTGAAAATGCCAGATACAAAGGAAATAAAGAATTTCTGAAGCCTAATGAAACATTAGAATATGAATGCATGGATGGATATGAAATCACAAGCGGGCAAACTACAGGTGTCAAAGTATGTGGTGTTGATAAGTGGCCTACAATACTTGACAGGTTATGGTAAGCTAGTTTTCCTAAGGTAAAAAAAAAAAGTTGAATCAACCATGGCATATTAGTAAGTAATTTAATATTTTATTCACTCTCTTCCTGAATGTAGACAGGGATTCATCTTCTACTACACCTCATGTCCAGGAAATGAGTAGTTTAATTTGATTCCTTAAATGCAAATATTGTCCAGATAATCTTATTTTAAATGCTTGCAAATTTGAAAGGCAGCCTAGAATAGTGGGGAAAAATAAGAACAACACTGACATTCTCTCCTCCTGGATGCCTGGTTCTAATCCTTTTTCACTGCTAACTAGTCGTGCAACTATAGGCAAGTTATTCAGCCTCTCTAGGCCTCAGTTCTCTGGTCTGTAAAATGAGGAATGTGAACGAGATTTCTTTCAGCTCTATTTTCATATGGATTTATGAGTGAAGTTCTTTTATGGTATTTCCTCTGTCCTATCAAAATTCTCTCTAGAATGTTCCTGTCTTTCACTAGGTGTAATGAGCTTAGCCAAAATCAATGATGCACTGCAGGAGGTTCCTGGCAGGGCATAGATGTCATTGGATTTTACATTACAACTTATTTCTTAGTGGGATATTTGAATTTTACTTTAGATTCTGCCTTTTTTTTTGGTTCATGAGTAAAAATTCCATATGTTAATACATAGATTTTTGTATGTCAATACAAAGCTAGAAGAACTCCTAACAATCATCTAGTCCATTCCTCTCACTTTTATTCAAATAGATGAGCCACCTGGGGTCCATGAATCTTAAGTGATTTTATTCAAGATATCAACATTAATAGGTAGCAAATTTGGGATTTGAACTCAGGTCCTTGACTTGCAAATCCTATGTTTTTCTACTTTACCAATGAACACAATTCTCCCTAATAATCAAGTTATCACCTGGTAGTAAGTTAGGAACTCAATTACTTTAATTCCCAAAGTTATGAACTAATTAAGTGCATTAATTCAGTATACTAATTCTCAACTTCATCAAATGGTACCTTAGTGTCCTGAAACAGGAACTTTATTACAACTAACCTCTAAACTTTTTACTTGGGCATGACAACCAAAAGAGTAATAGATACTTATATCTGTAGAAATTATAAACAAAATGAGGTTTCTCTTCTTTGTGATTTATGTGACAAGCACACAGGATATCACATAATATAAGCACTAGACATATACTCTTTTTTGACTTTAGATTTCTCTTAGAGAAGCTGGCAGTCCATATGGATCATTTTCAAAATTCAGTATTTAATTCAGGCACAATCTTATGAAATAGATCCTAAGTGGTTCAGAAAACTTTCTCTTCTGGGAAACATGCACCTGGATAAAGTCCTGACATGGATTTCTAGAAATCCAAGTTTCCAGGAAAAAATGGCAGAGTACTTGTTTATTGCTTAATGTATAGAACTTTATTCCATTTTTCTTTTAAAAACTCAGAAATGAAACCATGGCTTTCTATAAGGTCTAATTTGCTGAGTTGAAATACACGAGGTTACATGAGAAATATAATTCCAACTTTGTTTTATGGTTTAGAAATTTGTGATATTCCATAATTTGAAAATGCCAGATACAAAGGAAATAAGGCATTTCTGAGGCCTAATGAAACATTAGAATATGAATGCATGGATGGATATGAAATCACAAATGGTCAAACTACAGGTGTCAAAGTATGTGGTGTTGATGAGTGGCCTACGATACTTGACTGCTATGGTAAGCTACTTTTCCTGAGTTAAAAAAACAGTTTTGTGGTGATTCATGGATGGGTAGAATTCAACTGTTAATGTTTTCAATGAACAAAAAGGCATTTATTAAGTACTTACTATGTGCCAAGCACTATACTAAGGACTGAAAAGATAAAAGTGAAGTAACACAGTCCCCACTCTCAATCATGTCATATTCTAAAAAGGGAGACAACCTATGTATGAGGGTTCAGATGCAAGACAGCCAGAAAGGCCTAGTGGTCTTATAATCAAGTCAAGCAGATGTTAATGCATCTTCTCATTGTCATTTCCATTGATAAAATCATATATTTCAGTTATTGAATCGTCTGACATTAATATTTTGGTAATAAGGATTTTGTTTTCCAAGTCATTAGCCATTGCTCGAGAGGTATTAGAAGCTACAATACCTCAAGAGGAACTCACCAGTTCAAACCTCTATTAGAGTTCTACCTCTGGACAGTCACACTAATCTCAGGATTAATGCTCATAATATAACCTATTTCCTGCAGGATTATATTGGATAGGAATAAAGAGACTTTTTAGCGAGCAACGTAAAGATCCAACTAATAAGGATGCTTTGGGGAGCACTAAAGGCATTCAGATGACTCAATGGTAATATGTGAACATTAAAACCATTTTCCAAATGTTTCCTGGCCACTCCCTAAAATAAATTCAGATGTTAATGTTCATTATCAAGATGTCGTTTTTGTTCTGTCTCTTTTATGTGGATAATAGTACTACTGGGAGCTTCTCTAAATTTCTTGTTGAAGTTTTTCCTAAAGTCTTTTCACCTATAAGGTATTGTAGGTTTGGCAGTCTTTGCTGCTGCCAGATACTTGGCATTGGTTTGAGTACATTCCTTTCTCTCCCCTTAATATTATTTTTCAGGTATTATCCCTTCATATTCAACTCACCCTGTGCCCTATGTCTATACATGCATATATATAATATACATATACATATGTACATACATATATACATATGTGTGTATTGCCCCCAACATCTCTAATACTGATAAAGGTCTCATGAGTTACAAATATTACCTTTCCTTGTAGGAATATAGACAGTTCAACTTTAATAAGTTCCTTATACTTTCTCTTTCCTGTTTACCCTTTCATGCTTCTCTTGAGTCTTGTATTTGAAAATCAAATTTTCTATTTATCGCTGGTCTTTTCATCAAGAATGCTTGGAAGTCCACTATTTCATCGAATATCCATTTTTTCCCCTGAAGGATTATACTCACTTTTGCTGGGTAGATGATTCTTGGTTTCAGTCCTAGCTCCTTTGACCTCAAGAATATCATATTCCAAGCCCTTGGGTCCTTTAATGTAGAAGCTGCTAAATTTTGTGTTGTCCTCATTGTGTTTCCACAATGCTTGAATTATGTCTTTCTCACTGCTTGCAATATTTTTCCTTGACTTGGGAACTCTGGAATTTTGCTACAATATTTCTAAGAGGTTTTCTTTTGGGATCTCTTCCAACAGGTGATTGACAGATTTTTTTCCACTTCTATTTTACCCTCTGGTTTTCAGTTTTCCTTGATAATTTCTTGAAAGATAACGTGTAGGCTCCTTTTTTATCATGGCTTTCAGGTATTCCAGTAATTTTTAAACTATCTCTCCTGGATGTATTTTCCAGCTCAGTTGTTTTTCCGGTGAGATAGTTCTCACTGTCTTCTATTTTTTCATTCTTTTGGTTTTGTTTTATAATTTCTTGATTTCTCATAAAGTCATTGACTTCAATTTGCTCCATTTCAATTTTTAAGGAATTATTTTCTTTAGTGAGCTTTGGACTTCCTTTTCCATTTGGCCAATTCTGCTTTTTAATGCAGTCTTCTCCTCATTGGCTTTTTGGACCTCTTCTGCCATTTGTGTTAGTCTATTTTAAGGTGTTATTTTCTTCAGTATTTTGGGGGTTCTCCTTTAGCAAGATGTTGATTCATTTTTCATGATTGTCTTGCATCACTCTCATTTCTCTTCCCAATTTTTCCTCTACTTCTCTTACTTGAGAACAACTCCTGAGAGGAGTTAGTGGTGTTGCAACCTAGGGTAAGAGGGACCAAAGCCCCTATGAGGAGCTGCTCCAGCTTTTTTATTCGTCATCTCAGTCACCTCTGTTTCAAATTCCTGACTTTATTAGTTGAGGCAACTACTTGTCACAATGTATAGAGGGCAGTTCCTGGAATCAGAAGACCTGGGTTCAAATTCTGGCTCACACAGTTGCTGCGTGACCCTGGGCAAGACACTTTATCTCACTGTTTTTGTTTCCACATCCATTAAATTGAGATAATTATAGCATAATAAAAATAACAGAGTTGTTGTGAGGATCAAATAAGATGTGGAAAGTGCTTTATAAACTTCCAAAGACTATACAAATTATAGCTATAATATATGTGGCCAGTGACAAGCCATAGTATTTGGCTTTGTGTCTACATACATCATTAATCTATTTTAAATGTTATAATTTAAAAGATCATTATTCTAATTTCTTTGACCTAGTCAAGTTTTGGTAAGTAATTCCTCATAATTAAGTGATGACTACATGGGTGACATGTTATTAACTAGAAAGGCCTATTCTGTTGCCTTGAAATTAGATTTGTTGTCACTCCTTTCTAATAAATAGTCCTTGAACAAGCAAGTAAAATCTTAATAGATTAAAATCCTGGAATTTTACCTGCTTTCAAGACATTCGGTTTACCCATGATCTACCCTTATTTTCTTTTTAAATGTTAAAAAGAATATTTTGAAAAAACAGAACTTCTGAGCACAATTACATTGTGATGTCCTCATTCTCCATGAAAGTAATAGGTTCTTTGTTGTTGGCTTAAGCTCAGGACCCTGTAAGACTTCTCAATGTCTACTTAGACAGTAGGCTAACATCAGAAATAGGGGAGAGTAAGATTCTTACCACTAGTTCCTCAGTTTCTGTTATTTTTTACTCCTCATTTGGTTTAATCATTTTTCCATCTTGTGCAACAATTCATGACCTCTTTTCAGGTTTTTGTGGCAAAGATGTTGGAATGGTTTGCCATTTCCTCTATACCTCATTTCGTAGATGAGGAGACTGAGGCAAACAGGATTAAATGACTTGCCCAGGGTCACTCAGCTAATAAGTATTTGAGGCCAGATTTAGACTCAGATCTTCCTGACTCTAGGCCTGACCCTATGCATGGTGCCACCTAGCTGCCCCATTAGTCCTCATTACCAAGCAGACTTTTCATCCTCCTGGATTCTTTCCTCTGGCTGATGGTCCTATTGTTTCTTTTACCCACCGCTGCACATAGCACAGTGCCTTGCATATAGCAGGTATTTAATTAATACTTATTGACTGATTGATTAACTGACTCCATAAGCACATTACAAAAGTTGAGGGTGAAGTACAATAGTGGAATTGAGGTGGTGGGACTTATGGAAGAGAAGGGCAGATAATCTGTGTATGGGTAGAGGATAAGCCATGTACACAAATCACTGATGCAAGTTAGAATTTGAACAAATGCATAGCAGGGTTTAGTACCTTGAGAAACTGAAGGAGAGAGGACAGTTAGCAAATTCATAGTTCTTGTTTTAATTCAATCTCCTATCTGTATTATATTTTTCACCACATAAAATTCTTTCTCCCATCCCAGAGGAAACAGGAAAATGTGGACCATCTCCATCTGTTAATAATGGAGATATTCTCTCCTTCCCGTTATCTGAATATGCTCCAGAATCAAGAGTGGAGTACAGATGTCAACAATTTTATGTGCTACAGGGTTCCTGATTTGTGACATGCAGAAATAGATCATGGACCAATGCACCAAAGTGCCTAGGTATGTGCTAAATAGACTCAGTACATAAGGAAAATGTCATTAATGAAGCATATGAGCAGCTGGTGTTTATAGTTATAATGAAATGATCATATATCTCTAACTGCAGATAAGCTATTCTGTCCCACTTATCAGTTTTCTGTTTTTATCCAGTACTAAATGATTTTAGAAAATTACTTATGTGCTGTATAAAGATATATTTCAATGCACTTCTTTTCCTTTTTTCATAATACCAATTGACAGTCTTCATTTGTTCTTATAAAGACATTTTTTGGTCATTTTGTCTAATCATTTGAAGTTGTCCCTTAATATTGTAATTGGTATTATATTAAATCTTGATATTACTTTCTGATACTTTTGCTGTCTTTAACTTACTTTGGTAATCATTTACATGCATAATTATGATGTAATTCCTAATGATAATTGTGCATGTAGGTTTTATGTGTATCTTGGAAATTTAATGTTGAATACATGAAATATTTTGAAGCTTTAATAAAGATTCTCTTTCTCAACTTTGTCTTGTTCAGTTAATAATCTGGAAAGTGCTCGTGATTTATAGGCCTTTTTTCTTATTTCAATGACTGAACCATTTTTTCTTGATTATTTTTTGAGTTTCTTCAGTTTTCTAACTATACGATCCTATCATCTGTAGCTTTCTTCTTACTGATTC
This sequence comes from Phalanger gymnotis, assembly GCA_028646595.1. Taxonomy (NCBI): domain Eukaryota; kingdom Metazoa; phylum Chordata; class Mammalia; order Diprotodontia; family Phalangeridae; genus Phalanger; species Phalanger gymnotis. The sequence goes on along the minus strand of JAQQSZ010017718.1, from coordinate 2,761 downwards.
TTTTCATTTTTCCCTTGCCTTATTGCCAAAGGCAGCATTACCCCCAAGAGACTAAGGCATGAACATTTGAAATAATAAGCAGAAGTTTCCCTGGGAAGGAATTATACTACATGTTAACAGCATAGCTTTCAGTAGTATCCACCAGGCAAAATCTTACTCCTTATTGAGAGGATTTGCCTGCCTGAAGTTAGCCCAGAGTTAACAAGATCCCTTCCTGATCCTCAGAAAAAGGTTGTGTTCACTCTAGCAAACCACCAAGACACAAACAGTCCTATATTCCTCAAAAAGAAACAACCATAGTACAACCATGCCCTGGTAATTGTAGCAGTATCCAGTTATTCAAAAGGAGCAAAGTGAATTTAGGAATAAAGATGCCAGAATGGTACCACAATTTATTCAAGTATACAAATTTCCTGGTTCAAAGCTATCTAACCAAATGTGAAAGTGTATGGAATGAGAAATTTATGTGAGAATGGAAATATCTAAATTGGAGAGAATTATCTTGAAGTAGGTGCTTCAAAAGAAAAAAGAAAGAATTCTAGCAGCTGGGGCACATTCAGTTTGATGAGGTCTGGGGTGGGAATTAATCACGGGTAGGTAAGTTCTAAGAAGAATAGTCTGAAACATGAAGAAAGAATAGGCTGTTACCGTTTTTGTCTCCCCAAGCTTCTTCTCATACATATGTCAATAAACATTTATTAAGTCCCTTACCTACAACATGGGTAGTTAAGTGGTTTACTGGACAGAGCTCTGGGTCTGGAGTGAGAAAGACCTGAGTTAAACTCCAGCCTTAGATACTTACTTTCTGTGTAACCATGGGCAAATCACTTAACCTTATTTGCCTCAGCTTTCTCATCTGTAAAATTAACTGGAAAAGGAAAGAGCAAACAACTCTAGTATCTTTGCCAAGAAAACCCCCAACGGGGTCATTAAGTGTTGGACAAGACTCAAACCACTACAGAACAGTAAAATTACCTACAACTCTGCTCCCTTACCCTCTCTCAGGCCCAGCCTTTTTTCCCCACTCTAATTTGGGTATGGACTGAAAAACACAGGGTGGTAGTCACTGGACTGGTGTAGGAAGGAAGCACATCTTCTTTTAGATGTTGGGAGTAGAGAAAAAAGCCATCACCCAGACTGGTTGAAGCTCTGATCATGCGCTATTATTCAGAATTTAATATATTATTCAGCATTGTGAATAGAAGAGGAGAAAAAGACTTATGCTATCACTTCAGAAATGCCTTTTACATTCCAATTACTTTAGAAAATTGTAGACACTTATAAATTATAATATACATATTCTTTTCATCTTTCAGAGCCATGTACAGTATCAAAAGAATTGATGATGAACAATAACATCGAATTTAAATGGATAGACTCTGAAAAGCTTTATTTAAGAACAGGACAAGACACAGAATTTTCATGTATAAGGGGACTTCATAAAGCTCCAAGTTCACCTCCATTTAGAGCAAGGTGCATAGAAGGGAAAATCAATTATCCCATATGTATATAACAGAACTTTTTCACTATCATAAGTTTTACACTAGTCCTGAGTTTTTCTGATGTGAGTTGCATTCCGATTTTGTCATATTCTTATTACTGTAACCTTTTAATGTCATCATCAGCATGTAAAAATGAGAAACCTACCCAATTCACTTCTAAGAATACCATAGCAGAACCATCCAAAGGAGATTGTTTCATCTGTTCTTCAAATCTCTAAGACGAATGATTGACAACTTTCCCCATCTTCTCCCACCACCAAAAAATAATTAGCCTTAAAAAATTCTCATTATCAGAAGATGTGACTTAGGTTTTACAACATATTTTGTTGTCTTATATATTTCAATTTCATTCGCAATTGATTAAAAATCCCTTTTTCATTTGTTAAAAACAGTTAAATTGATTTAACTTTGTTCACTAAGAGATTATGGTTTCTTCCTTATACACTAACTAAAGATGCCACTTCATGTTCATTTTTTAAGCTGCAAAAACTAAAGCATGAAACAGTTAAGAAAAAGTCAATATATATCAATAAAATCTTCACTATAAGAAAACATGGAGTTATTTAACTACTTGGGGTCATCACTTCTCCACATGCTCAGGGAGTAAATGCCAGGGTGTCTATTGTATACTAAATTGGAAGGAATGGCATTTTTCTGAGGAAGAGAATTATGTCTTGGGGGGTCTTAAATCCCTTTGGTTATGTTTAAAATTCAAGTGTCCATTGTATCTAAAAAAAGCAAGTGCTTTCTTTTGTTGATATGTTTAATAGACGTTCTTGACATTTAGAAGATCATAGAGAATGAGATAGTCACTGCTGAAAAAGCAAATATTAACCAAGGTTTTTTTTTTAATTGAAATTGTGGAACCTACAACCAATGAACTAGGAAAATGTCCTTTTATTATTAGCAAAATATTTTAATATATCATCAGAGGGAAATTATGGAATATCTAGAAACAGATACAATGTTTACAAAAAGAGGATGTCTACCTCAAAAACAGGTCTTATGAGACCAATATAATTTCTTTGCTTAACAGGGTTACTAGACCAATAAGTCACAGGTATACTGAAGGTAAAGTTTACTACCATGGGAGAACACTGGACAAAATCCCTCCTACTATCCTTGGCAACAAGATAGAGAATTTTGGACTACATAATTGTTCAGTTAGTTAGGTTTGGAGCTGGTTTAATGTCCAGACAAAAAACTAATTATGAATGGGTGGCTATCAGCTTGAAAATTAGTCTCTAATTGAGTGCTTC
>JAQQSZ010017717.1:0-10737 GCA_028646595.1 Phalanger gymnotis | reverse complement strand
TTACTATTGTTTATTGATCCTCTGACACTGGAGCTCAAGTTGCAAAGAAGAATGTAAGGTCAGTCAGTCAGTAAACATTTATTAAGAGCCTACAATGTGACAGGCATGGTGTAAATGCTGGAGATACAAAGAAAAGCAAAACGCAGTCCTTGCTCTCCAGGAGCTCACAGTGTAATAGGAGAGATAATATACAAATTACAATGTACAAATAATTAATATGCTGGATAAATTGGAGCTGATCCCTAGAGGGAAGGCAACAGATGTAAAGCAGATCAGGAAAGGCTTTCTGTAGAAGATGAGATTTTAGTTGCGCTTGAAAGGAGGCAAGGAGGTAGAGATGGGGAAGAAGAGAATGCCAGTCATAGGGCAGGGGGCAGCTATTGAAGAATACTTGAGTTAGGAAGAGCATCTTGTTTGAGGACCAGCAAGAAGGTCAGTATCACTGTATCACACGATACAATACTGAGCTTTAAATCATTTGGTAGTCGAGTCCTCCAATGGTCTCAGGTAAGATGATCAAGGGTCTCATGAAACTATTTTTGGTGGTTTTGATACATGATGAAACCAGCTATACCAATCCTTTTATTATCTTCCATTTTGCAGTAACTTCTCCATGTCTCTTGATTTCCTTTGCAGCACTATATTAATATGGATATGAATCATCACCTTCAGTAATGTATCAACTCTCTTTGTTGGACAAAGATCACATACTAATAGTGCCAGTAATTAAATTAAACCCTCTGTATATTCTAAGAGCTATATGATTCTCAGCACATTCTTCCCTCTTATTGTCACTCTGTCACCTTCACTATTCCAATCGAAGAGCACCACACAAGCCTTGGAACCCTTTTGTACTATTATTTCTGTCATGTTACATACTAGTCAAAATAATTCGTCACTTGGTAGCTGTGATAGGACTAATATTTACCAGCGTTATCCCCTCCTCCTACACATAATAAAGATTTATTTTCCCAAGAACGTGACAAAGCTGTTTCCTAGACCTGATTTAAGCCTCTCTTGATAAAGTTATCTGGTTAGTAAAGGGCATAAGAAGTTCCAATAACATGGATTTGGGATCCTTCCAACTTGGTAGATATCTAAAAATCACAGGAGGGCCTTCACAGACTTGCTTTGTTGATGAAATGTCTTTCCATATGCAGACTAGGGAAAAATGTCTATAGAATCTAAATGACTCAGTATCCTTATCATATTCTTGTCGCATATCTTTGCCACATCGGGACAAAGTAGATCTCCTTTTGGTAACTGTTCAATGACTTGTTAGTATCTGATTTTGTCCCAAAATTGGACCTGAAGATGGTGCTGGTATGAAGTTTGCCCCCCAAAATGGCCAACCTTTTAGTGATAAGAGAAGCTCTTAGTACTTATCTAGGCTTGTCCTTGGATAGAAGACACATAATCATTTTCTAGACCCACACTAGAAGGTTCTCTAGTGTGGTAGTACTTTCCCAGAACTTGGGATCCACTGGCAACACCTTAAAAAACACAGATGATTTCTACACCCTAATGAGGCCTTAGTGTAGGATTCTGTAGAGGTTAATATCAATTTGTAGAGTGCTGTCAGTTAATATAAATTAGCTGTTATTGATTCTTGATCATATGAATTAGAAGATAAAAATGGCATTTTAAGGAATATTAATAAGTAAATGGAGAGGCAAAGTGGCAGATAGAAAGATAGCTTCAAACCCAGGAAGACCTGGGTGCAGACTTTCTCTCTGACATTTACTGGTTGTGTTACTCTGGACAAGTCACTAAATCTGTGAGTGTCTTAGGTAGCTTTGGTACAGAGAGTTTGTTCCTCTGAAAGATTCCTTCACCGTGAAATATGAAAGTATTAAATATGTAATGAAAGATCTAGATAAGTATATAATAAAAGATCCTCCTCGTCCCTAACATCCCTAGTATTATATAATCAGTAGTAAACTCATCTAGGAGTCAGGAAAGCCTGGGTACAAGTTTTGGTTCTAGAATATATTACTTTTGTAGAACATATTACCTCTATGACTGCAGTTACTGTTTCAGCATTCCCAGAGACTGGGTACACAGAAATTACTGAACTACATTGGTGGTGGTAGGGTTTACAGTGTGTGTGTGTTTGTGTGCGTGTGCGTGTGTGCATGTGTGTGTGTGTGTGTGTGTGTGTGTGTGTGTGTGTGTATGGAGGAGGGAGTAGTGAAGGAAGTTTCCACATAGAAATTTCTGGCCAATGAAAGCACAACTCTAAACTAAAATACAAGCGACAGTAATAATTCTATGCAGGATGGTTTAGAAGAAGAGAGAGTAAAGGCAGGTAGGAAATTCATCAAGTTATTTAGAGGTGGCTATGAAAATTGATAAGCATTGAATTAAGAAGATATGGGAAAAACTGAATTAATGGGTATCTAAAAGAATAGAATATTGTAAAGAACTTTAGAATTATTCACAAATATTCAACAAAATTTATTTTATTTTAAGGTTGTTTTAAGTAACCTTTTCTCCTGAGGCAGGTGTGAAAAGAGAGTAGTCATTGAGAAGAAAAGGAAAAGAAGACATACATTGGAGAGATGTTGAAGATTTGGAATAAGCATATTGTGGTAACTATTTGGATGAAAAAGTTAAAATACTACCAAAACATGAATATGGTAAAATGGGTGAAAAAAGGGCAATAGTGAATTCAAAAAGAGGAATAAGTTTGGTTAAAAATAATTAAAAGCTGAATTTTGAATTTGTTGAGGTTGAGGCGTCCATGGCACATACCTAAAGAGATTTCCTGAAGGCAGTTGGAGATTCAGTTTTGGAATTCAGAAAAAAAAGGTTAATGTTGAAATACCACTAAAGTTATGGGTCCAATGGATGTTCAGATACTTTAAAAGAACATGCAAATATACTCTGAGGATAGACAGATACTTAAAAAGACCACTACTTCCACAGTTAATGAAAATAAAAAAGACAGATTCTCTTATCCAATTCCAAAATATTTCCCCACCTCCCACACACATACACACACACACACACACACACACACACACACACACACACACACACAAAGTTGACTAAGTTTGACTTTGATCAGAAAAGGAATTAGTTTGTTTTCTGAGCTGAAAAAAAAACAAAACAAGAAGACACACAACCCATGGAAGACCAAGTCTAAGAAAGGTGTGAAGCACACTTGAAAAATGTTCTCCAGCTGTCTGATAGAGACTTAAAAGAAATGTCCCTTACCTTACATCTGACACCAGAAGCATTGCAAGAATAAATCAGTCTTTAGTTTCTCTTCATATCTGTGTTAAAGACATCTCACTTATAACATCAGAACTCTTGTAGAAAGAGAGCCCACTTTATTAAAATTTTAAAAACGAGTCAATAAGAGGCTTTATTCCAAACATTATAGGATTGGAAATTTAGAGCTGGAAGGGGTCTTAGAAGCCAAACTGCTCACCTTTCAAAAGAGGAAACAAATTCAGAAAGGTTAAATGACTTGTCCAGGGTCTCCAAGTTTTTAGTTATTCGAAACCTCAGGTCTTCCTAACTCTAAGTCTAGTACCATATCCATCATATTACATCATCTCATTCTTATATGTATCAGGGAGTAATACCAGTTGACATATACAGAATTGCTGTTGTTCATCCTTTGTTCTCAGGGAGGAACAGTGATATCGTGAGTGATATCTTGACTTGCACATGAATTGGGATATGAGTGCGGCAGAGCTGCACAAAGTCATTGGTATCACTCTTTCATCCAGCATCATCAAAGCCCTGTGGCAAGACAAAGGTCAAGATGACTGGCGATGGCCCAGGCTGCCTATAGAAGTATATCTTTATAAGGTAAGTGAACTTCTAAATAGATTTATTCCTCACCATTATGTACTTACAATACATGGGAAGTATATTGTCGTGTTGAATTTTCAATCTGTCTGTCACTGGCTCTAGGGGTACTTTGATGTGTTTCAGGAGAAGAGAAATAGAAGCTTTTTAATCTGCTAGTCTCTCAGTGGCCTTGGGGATCAAGAGAGGATGGACTATGCCTTTTGATCTCAGCCTTTTTACCTTAGAAGTGTCTCTGCCTCTGTGTTCCATTCCCCAGATTAGGTAGCTCCACTTGAAGTAAGTCCCCAGGACAGTCTATTTCTCTCTAGTCTCCACTCCTGAATCTATAGATTTCTGAATCTATAGACTTCTTTCTCCACCATGTCTTTATGCATGTGTTTTCTATCACTCCCATCTCCACTCCCACAAGACCTTGCAGGTTCTTTTTATGTGCTGTCTTCCTTCAATAAAATCTAGCTCCATGAGAACTGGAATTGTCTTTCTTTTACTTATATTTGAATTCCTTCACAGTGTACTAAATGCTGTTTGGAAGGAAGGAAAGAAGGAAGGAAGGAAGGAAGGAAGGAAGGAAGGAAGGAAGGAAGGAAGGAAGGAAGGAAGGGTGGAAATAAGCATATTATATAGTACCTATTATGTACTAGGCACTGTGCTAAGCACAATACAAATATATCCCATTAACCATCACAACAATCCTGGGAGGAAGGTGCTAGTATTATTCTCCTTTGACAGGTTAGGGAATTGGGCAGACAGAGGTTAAATGATTTTCTCAGGGTCACTCAATTAATAAGTATATGAAAATAGATTTGAACTCAGGTCTTCTTGATTCCAACCCTGGTAGCACCTACGTGCCTTCTAAGCATTTAACAAGTGCTGAACAAATGTTTGTTGATTCGGTTGTTCCTTGCCTAAGAACTATATGTGACTGTCCATTTATGCTTGAAACGTAAACTAACCCTAAATTTGCATTACTCATGTCAAGAGAAAGGACATGCCAGTGACCTACTGTCACCATACCAAATTATTTGCAAATAGTATTATCAATTATAACTTAATATATATTTAATATTTATAAATTAATTGTGATGTTAATCAAACAGTTTAAGAGTTAGAAAGCATTTTAGAGGTCATATGTTTCAAGGCCCACATCCCTCAGAGAAAGAAATTCATTTGAAAAGTTGGGTGAGTTATGATGGACTTGGTGATATGATATGGAAAGCATTAGAAGAAAATAACACCAAGCTGCCAGATGGTGCAGTGGATAGAGCACACTTGACCTGGAATCAGGATGAACTGAGTTAAAATTCAGCCTCAGACACTTACTAGTTGCATGACTCTGAACAGATCACTTAACTTCTCTGCCTCAGTTTCCTCAAGTGTTTTTTTTGGTTTTTTTTCTGGTTTTTTTTTTTTGGCAAGGCAATTGGGGTTAAGTGACTTGCCCAAGGTCCCACAGCTAGTATATGTGTCAAGTGGCTGAGACTGGATTTGAACTCAGGTCCTCCTGACTCCAGGGGCAGTGCTCTCCTCCTTGCACCACCTAGCTGCCCCTCCTCAAATGTAACATAGGGATAACAACTACATCTACCTCCTAGTATTGTGAATATCAAATGAGACAAATATTTGTAAAGCATTTAGGACAGTGCCTGGTGCATAATAGGTACTTAATAAATAGTTGTTCCCTTAGCCTTATGAGTAAAAGGAAATGAGAGCTTTCAGAAACCTAGAAGCAGGATGAAAAACCATTCAGTAAAAAATGTTAATTCCTAGATACAGTGAATAAAGAAGCACATTTAGATATAATTATAGCATTATATAGCTTACTAAACCTATGCCTGACATGAATGTGCCTCAGGAAAATGCAATCTTATTGGATTTTGAAATGATATTAATTTTGAATAATGCCATTGATTCCAGCTGTAGCATGCTTCGTTTAACCAGTCAGCTTTTCGTGACCTTGTATAGCTTTGTTTCTACCACTCTGTTCTCTTTGTGCACACTATTTTCTATTAGGAGACAAGGGCCTTGAATCTAAATGGTCTCTTGAACTGCTTTCTAAGTACTAAGCTGGAATATACTTCTTATTTTCCCAGGCAGTCATAATATATCTGTGCAAGGTAGAATTCCTTATACAGGGTATTCCAAAAGCAGGAGTGTGCTGGTAAATGTTTAACAACTAGCTATCCAGAAAACAAAAATACATGGTGTTGTTGAAAGTTATGTTGAATCAGTATCCTATTGTTCGAAGAGCTACTTATCAAGCAGTCTGTATGGGTGGGGGTGGAGGGAGGCTCTGATGGGGAAAGAGACAAGTCTGCAGCTTTTTACATTATCTGCTCTCTGTCACGTACCCCTATATGCAAATTGTCACCTTCCTGCTACCTTGGGAATGAACTGAGATTCAAGTGCTCAATCCAGGGGTGAGAAACATGCAGCCTCAAGGCCACATGTGACCCTCTAGGGCCTCAAGTGTGGCCCTTTAACTTTATCCAAACTTCACTGAAAAAAATCCTCTTAATAAAAGGATTTGTTCTGTAAAACTTGGACTCAGTCAAAAGGCTGCACTCAAGGACCTAGAAGGCCACATATAGCCTGGAGGCCACAGGTTACCCTCCCCTGGCATAACATCTTCTGTTGAGGTAGACCTATAATTACCTATAAAAGCTGTCTCCGCCTTGAAGACATTGCTGATCTTCAGGGATCGACCCATCAAGGTGTTGTTACCTTCATGTATTGATAATGCAATCCTTTAATTCTCTTTGTCCTGAGTTTTGCTCCTTAATCAGAGTGGATGGATTTCCCCACTGAATTTTTCTTTCAACAGTACCCTTTTAAATTTAATCTGCATTGCTAATATTTTCTCCATCACTCTCCTAAATCAAAAAAAAAACAAACAAAACAATAAATCAATCCCTGACTTCTGAGATTTTTTTTCAGTGTTAGCACTGAAAATTTATTTCTTAAAAAATAATTAATTTAGTTTTAGTTTTCAACATTCACCTCCATAAGATTTTGAGTTTTAAATTTTTCCCCTTTAATCTCCTCCCCCATCCCCAAGATAGTGTGCAATCTGATTTAGACCCTATTTATACATTCATATTAGACATATTTTCAAATTAGTCATGATATAAAGAAGAATTAGAACTAAGGGGGGAGGGGACATGAGAAAGAAGAAAGAAAACAAAACAACAAAAGAAAAGGAGAAAAAATAGTATACCTCCATCTGCACTGAAATTCCTAAGTTCTTTCTCTGGATGTGGATAGTATTTTCAATTGTGAGTCTTTTGGAGTTGTTTTAGATCCTTGCACTGTGAGAAGAGCTAAGTCTATCAAAGTCAGTTATCACACGATGTGGCTGTTGTTGTGTACAATGTTCTCCTTGTCTGCTCCCTGCACTCAGCATCAGTTCATGTAAGTCTTTCCAGGTTTTTCTGAAGTCTACCTGCTCATCATTTCTTGTAGCACAACAGCATTCCATCACATTCATATACCACAACTTGTTCAACCATTCCCCAATTGATGGACAACCCCTCAATTTCCAATTCTTGGTCACCACAAAAAGAGCTGCTATAAATATATTTGTACATATGGGTCCTTTTTCCCATTTTTATGATCTCTTTGGGATACGGACTTAGAAGTGATATTGCTGGGTCAATGGGTATGCACAGTTTTGTAGCCTTTTGGTCATAGTTCCAAATTGCTCTCCAGAATGGTTGGATCAGTTCATAACTCCACCAACAATACATTAGTGTTCCAATTTTCCCACATCTTCTCCAACATTTATCATTTTCCTTTTTTCTCATGTTAGCCAATCTGATATGTGTGATGTGGTACATCAGAGTTGTTTTGATTGGCATTTCTCTAATCAACAGTGATTTAGAACATTTTTTCATACAATTATAGATAGCTTTAATTTACTCCTCTACAAACTGCCTGTTCGTATCCTTTGACCATTGACACTGAAAATTTAGCAATTTCTTTAGGGAGCTAGTGTCAAATACTCCTACCAGAAGTATTACATTTAATAACCTAAGCTGTTAAAGCTTAAAACTGCACTAGACTTTTTGGGACACTGTATAGTGACTCCGCTTTGTCCAGACTGCTATTAGATCTACTTTGACTTCTGAGACCTTTTTTTGTTCTTTCTTCCATTTTTGATGATCCATATCCTACTCTCTTTACTCCCCAATCAGTATGGGCATAGTCTTGCCTCATGTAGGGGAAGGGTTGAAGCCTTGAGTTGAGCTAAATTTCCATTGTTTTTGGATATTGTTCGTTAATCTATTAAAATAACTTATCAAGCACTTAACAGTACCTGGCATATAGCCATTGCTAACTAAATGCTTGTTCACCGATTAGTTGATGCTATATTTTAGGCACTGTGTTAGGTACTGGGGCTACAAAGGTAGAACTGAAAGATTCCCTTCTGTCAAAGACCTTGCATTCTATCCTTGTGTGTTGTTATGGCAACTCTGTTACTATTGTCTGGTCTTTCCAAAGATCTTCACCTATACATACACTCCTTGGTCACTATGGTCCTCCATAATTAGTGGGAATGCATGTGTACCATGAAAATGACAGACTTCTATGTATCACATTTAGAAATTTATTGTTTTCATACCTCCCTTTCCCCACCCATTTGCAGAAGTGGATCTCCATGAGTGTGGAACAATGCACATACTGTCATTTTTTCAATGTATTGACTGGTTTTGCTAATTTTTTCCTCCTCTTCTTATTTTTTTTCTTTAAAAAAATTTTTATCATATGGGATTACACTGCTCAAGGGATAAAGTAGAAAACAGTGATATAAAAAAATACACGAAAATTTATGTTTAAAATGAATTTACAGATGTCAGGCCTGCCACCAAGGGGAAAAAAAAAACTAGAACGCGTGGTATGTCACATATCAAAAAGAAAAGAAAAATATAACTTTACAAAGAGAGTTAGAATGATGAGGTGGTTGCTGAGTCAGAAAACTTAGACTCAAATCATGAGTAAGCCACCTTCTTTTTTTTGGATGTGGGGTAAGTCACAACCTCTCTTTCAGTCTCAGGTCTTTATCTTCTAAGATAGGTTCAGGAGTCATGAAAGAAGGTAGAGTAAAAAGCTCTGGTTTGTATTATCTCTGTTTGTGTCTTTCTTTCTCTGTCTCTGTGCCTCTATCTCTATCTTTCTCCCTTCCCTCCCTTCTCCCCTGAAGGACCTCTTGAATGCATTCCGGATATACCCAGCTATGTGTAGGACAGGCAATCTAGTGCTATCCTCATTATTGTGATAATTGTATAACATAGTACTAGGATTATTGTTAAGCAACTAATTTTTTCTTAGACAGAAGCTACTATTGATAGATGTAAATGTTTAGATACACAAATGAGACAGGCAGATTCTTGGTGATCCATAAACTTGTTATTTCAAATTATATGAGTTTTTTTGTTCATTATTGAGCTAAGAATGTCACTGTAATCTGTGTTCTGATGTCTTCTGTTAAATACTTTTATTCCTAATGATAAAGTGTATGCAAGTATTTTATAGGGTCAGCTTTTCTGGTTCTTGAAAACCAAAGATCCCAGGTATTCTGGTACCCCAACCAATTTGAGGATACAATACCTTCAACACCTGGTAGAAGTAGGGCTATGTGCTTTCCTTATCTTCTGGGCCTTGCTCATGATCAAGTTAGAACAAATGAATTGTAAAGTCTTTACCCACTACAGTTCCTTGAGTTCCTGGGAACTTTTCAAGTGGGTGTTTATCTGATCAACTCAATGGATCTAAGGAAGTAAAACAAAACAAAACAAAAAACAAAAAGGAAGCAACATTATCTGCATCATTAAATTATAGCAAATGAACTGAAGTTGTATATATTTTCAGGACATATCAAACAATCCCATTTGTGGGATATCAGAGTGTCTTCTTCTCCTGGGTAAAAGGAAATTGCCCCCTTGAGAGATAGGAATGGAATTCTTTTCCACAGTGTCCCAAGGTATGTATTACTTGATCCACATTGTCTCTGCTAGTAAGAGTGTATCTTGCTTAACTCTTTCCTTTTCCTTCATGTTATTTATCATTCTGAAGTTTTTTTTTTAAATAAAGATAGGAGACTGTCCCTATGATTAAAATGCTAATGAAAGAAAGCTTTGCTTTGCTGTCATCAAAAACATATTTTTATATTTACAGTGCTTCAAATTAACCATGGTAGAACACTCATTTTGGAAAGTGCTATATAAAGGCAAAATTGGATTGTAATTCTGCTCATCAAATTTATTGTTGTTTTTGTTCATTCATTTCAGTTGTGTCTGGCTCTTTGTGAACCCATTTGGGATTTTCTTGACAATGGTTTGCCATTTCTTTCTCCAGCTCATTTTGCAGATGAGGAAACTGAGGCAAAATGGGTTAAGTGACTTGCCCAGGATCACACAGCTAACGTTTGAGGCCAGATTTGAACTTAAATCTTTCTGACTCCAGGCTTGGTACTCTCTCTACTCTGTGCCACCTAACTGCCCTCATCAAATTTAAAATCTGAATAAATAATGTTTTAAACTTCACGAAAACCTTAAAAACATTATCTCCTTTGAGTATCTCAAAAACAAGCCTGAGTTAAGTAATAGATGGATAAGTATCCCTAATTTTCAGGCAAGGAAATTAAGCTTAGAAAGGTGTAGTGACATCCATGGTCCCACACAATGTATGGTGGCCAGAATTTGAACACAGGTCTTCTTGCCTTTAAGTCAAGAAGGGGCTCTAGTCATTATTTCATATGATAGGATTGAACCAAAGGCAAAATAAAGGCAAAATACAGGAATATGCTGGAGAAAGAACAGGTTCAAAATTGAAAGTGTTTTAGACTGTAATGTTTTTATCATTCCTGCCTCTATCATTGGCCTCCTTTAGTATGTAAGGAGATTATATGAAAAAAAA
>JAQQSZ010017716.1:0-10737 GCA_028646595.1 Phalanger gymnotis | reverse complement strand
GGCCGCCATCTTGGCTCCGCCCCCCAGCAAACCCTTTCTTATTAATTGATGCGAAGATTATTGGATCCTGATTAGTGGGGTTTTAATTACCTAGGGCTTTAGTTATTTTCTTTGAAAATCCTCTGACCTAGCACCAATGGTTTTTATCCACTTCCTTTGGACAGGAGGGATTCTAGTTCTCCACATCTTCCTTTTCTTCTTCCCACCCTTCTAGTCTACTTCCATTTTGTATTTCAGATTTTCAGCAAAACAGCCTAACTGTAAGTCTGAGACTTAGAAGGGTGGAGGCAGAACTAATGAAGGAGTCCATCACCCAAGTAGTACAAACCGTATTGAGGATTAACACCTACAGTGTTGATTCAGGCCATTTGATTATGTACAGATGTCAGGTTTGGTCACCTCGTCCTGTACAGTGGTTAAGTGAGGCGTTAAATGAAGTTGTTTTGACTCTCCTTATTGTATTTTTCTTCTGAATCAATAAAGAATTTGCTCCCTTTCCCTTCTTCATCTCCCTCCCCACCCCAAATTCTATACTCTTTCATTGATTTTTTCCCTCCCTCTAAGCATAAAAAGTACTTGTATTTCTCTTTTTAATGACAAATCAATTTCAACACCTTAATGTAACAGAGTTGGGAAAGCAGTAACAGTTTAAGGATTTTACTGTGCTCTCTCCTAATCTTTCTGTTTAAAAAGCTCAAGTCATCCATGATTGATGGAGAACATTAGTGAGGGAAGTTAGCATCATTTTGATTTATTCTGTTTACACTGGAAGCTGCTTTCTTGCTTGTCTTTGGTTAATAATGAGAAATAAATTGAAGGGTGGGGTGGAGAGTAAGGAAGGAGAGTGGCAAAAGGTTAAGAGATTTCTCTTTTATTAAGAAGATTGGGAAATCACTTTGAAGTCAGTGGCATTCTAGTGCTGATGGCCCAGTTGAGACTCAGAACACATCAGACAGGGCAAGTGGAGTCAGAGAAGTGTGGATGGATGTGTTGTGGCTCAAAGTTAAAGTGGCCACATTTATTTACCTGGTGAACTGAGTCTAAGGAGAGTGAAACAGGGGGATCTAAGAGCTGATGAGAAGTCATGGGATTCTAGAATTTTGGAGTGTGACCTTGGTGAAGTCATTGAATTTAACAGGTATTTATTATGTACCTGTCATATGCTCAGCATCATACTGGACATTGGGTACAAAGACACACATTAAGCAATCTCTGCCTCTTGAGGACCTTACTGGGGAGTTGGGGTAGAGATATGGTGAAGGGGACACACAACACACACAGACAAATACAAGACAATTTGAGGAGGGGACAGAGCTCCAGCTACTGGGAAGATTAGGAAGGTCTTTGGTATGTGAGTAGTACCTGCCCCAAACCTTGAAAGAATCTAAGGAATCTCAAAGGCAGAAGTGAGGAAGGGGGTGTAGTGCAGGTATAGGGGACTGTCAAGGCAAAGGTGCAAATTATAAGTCATGGAATGTTGGGTTTTTGGATCATGCATCAGGCCAATCTGGCTAGAAAACATAGAGTGTGTTAAGCAGAATAATGTGAAATTCTGGAGTGGAAAATGGGAGTCAAACTGTGGAGGCCCTTAAATACCAGGCAAAAATTTTGTATTTTATTCTAGAAAGGCTCTGGAGGTTTTAGAAGCCTGTGGTTAGATTTGTGCTTTCAGAGTATAATTTTAGCAACTTTGTGGAGGGTGAGTTAGAGAGGGGAGCAACTGGAAGCTGGGTGAGCAACCAGGAGGATATTTCAAGGAGGTGATAAGGGTCTGAACTTGGGTGAAATCTATATGCATAGAAAGAAGAGAATGGTAGATACAGCAACAGGGCCCAGAGTCAGGAAGACCTGAATTCAAATCCTGCCTTATGTACTTACTAGCTGTATGACCCTGGGCAAGTCACTTAACCTCAGCTTCCTCACCTGGAAAGGAGAATCATAATAGCACCTGCCTGCCAGGGTTGTTGTGAGGATCGTAAGAAATAATATTTGTAAAGCACTTAGCACCGTGCTTGGCACGTAGTAGGTGCTATATAAATGCTAGCTATTATTAATGAATCTCAGAGATGTGAAGGTAGAATTGACAAGACTTGTCAACTGATTTAAGATAACCTGTCCTGAGGCTCATAAAAGAATGAATGAATACAACGGCATTTATTAATTTCTTAGTGTACCAAATGCCTGGGCAAAAAATAGCAACAACAACTGTAATAGCAATAGCTAACATTTATATAGTACTTTAAGGCTGCAAAGTTCTCAGAACTTCACAACCACCCTGGGAGGCAAGTGCTATCCTATAAGTGTTTACATTTTATGAATGAGGACACTGAGGCTTAGAGATGTTAAGTGATTTTCCCGGAGAAGTCACAGAGATGGTCAGTGGGACAGGACAGCAGTCTTCCGAGTCCTCTTTCCCCCAAAGCAATGGCTCTATTGATTTGATTTCAGTTCTTTGAGTGAGGGGTGGAAGGAGTGTGACTGGAGGTGCAGGGCATCAAAAGGCCCGAAAATGGCTGGGGCGAAGGTGAGGACTGCCGGGAGTTCAGAGCTTCTCTTGGGCGTAGCCTCTGGAGAGCTGGTTTGGAGGATGAAATCGTAGTAGGCGTAAAGAGGAAAATTCCAGCCTGGGTGAAGATGAGGATACATGGGTATGAGGAAGTCAGAGCTCACCTTATGTGGGAAATGAGGAGGCTGGACTATGATCCCTGAAGTCTGCTTGCCACTGTTAACAGTTTCTCTACCCCAAATACATATGAGATTGTTCTGGAAACATTGTTCCGGATAATGCCTTTAAGTAACTGGGGCTTGCCTCTAATTGCCACAACTCCCACTTTATAGATGAAGAAACCAAGGCAACAGAGTGCCTTGCCCAGGCTCACACAGCTAATAAGCAGCTGAGGTGGGATTTCAAGCCAGGTCTTCCTGACGCCAGGCCCAATGCTCCATCCACTTTGCCATGCTGTTTCTCGTCCTCACATACCTGCTGCCACCTCTTGTTACCGTTTTTAACAGTTGGCTTCACATTGCAGCCATCCTCTGAGCCTTCCCAATTTGTCATTATTATTTTAGGGATAATGGAGATGCCTTTGGGAACCTGGAAGCAGATAACTGGTGTTTACAGTTGATTAAACACTTAAAAAACTAAAAGAGACATGCTTTGGCTTGCCCCTTGCCTACCTGTTACCTGTTAAATGGAGTGCTGACTTAACTTCTCTACTCTAGACTCAGAGAATTGGGAGAAAAACTGCCATTTCTATAGGACTTTAAGGTTTACAAAACGCTTTCTCCACAGCGATAGCATGCTGATAAAATCAGGCTCATTTTATATCTGAAGGAAAAGAGGCTTGGTGAGCGACCTTAAGCCCCACCCATTTATTGGGCTTTCCTCAGGGAAACTGAGGCCTAGAGAGTGTTCATTACTAGGCATTTAACAAACGACTGTTGATTGCTTGATGGACATGATTTTCTCAAGGTCCCACAGCAAGTTGCTGTCGGAGTCAGGACTAGAATGCAATATTTCAGACTTAGAGTGGGGCAGTGGTTATCAAACTAATTTTTTTTTCTTTTTATGGCCTAGGTGCACCATGGAAGCCTCAATAGGCTTCTCTATCCAGGTGTAACTGAAAGGATAGATTCCATACAATTCATGGTGCATACCTAGCTAGAACAACATCCCTGCACATCCTCTGAGATGGAATGGTGCAAGGAGTCTCACCACTCCTAAGCTATCTTGCTAGGTTTATTTGGGTAGCATTCATACTTTCTCTAAGGAATAGGTAACAGGTTTCACAGTCACCAGAGCAAGAATATTTATAAGAAGAAATTTCTTATGTTGGCTTAAGGTTTAGGTGTGTCCTTTGTTTTTTTGAAGGCTGTTCCCCTGGAAGCACAACCAGAATGGAGGAGCAAGGTTGACAGATACACGATGAGTGCACTCATTTGCACCAGGTAGATCATGTCCATTCCCAGTAGGTTCAAGGTTAGTTTTAGTAGGTTAAAGGTTGCTCACCTTGTATGAGGGACGATAGGCTTGTTTTATCAGACGGATGTTGCCTCATTTGCAACCAAGTGGCATAGTAGATAAACTGCTGAACTTGGAGTCAGGAAGACCTGAGCTCAAATCTTCCTTCAGATAGTTATTCTTTGTAAGACCCTGGGCAAGCCACTCAGCCTCGGTTCCCTCATTTGAAAAATGGATACAATAATAGTAACATCTACCTCACAAGGTTGTTATGAGGATGAAATGAGATAACATTTATAAAGCACTGTATAAATGCAAACAATTATTATCTGACCTTAGAGCTCATTGTTCTCTTCTTGGGCTCTTGACAAATTCTAATTTGTCTTTAATTATGAGAAACAAATTCAAGGGTGAGTAGGACATGTTTATTTGTGTTCATTTTTTAATTATTTGAAGGAAATTATAAATTCCTTTAAAGTACTGGTATTAAACAGAAACAGATCCCTGCCTTTGACATATTGACTTAGAAAACTACAGATTAACATTATCTATCTTGTGCTGCATTTTTATTTATTTTGTCAAACATTTACCTATTATATTTTAGTCTGGTTCCCTCAGTGCTTGGGAGTTTTGTCCCCAAGCTTGAAGAGTTTGACACCTCTGCTAAAACATGCATTCCTTTGGCAGGCACCTGGAAGATATTTGTTGTTCAAGGTACTTTGATACTTCAATCAGTCTGTGATCTTATTGTTATAGGCATACTCTCCAATATTACAGATTCCACCTCATCTATATCCACCATCTTGTCTTCTTCTTGCCCTGGTCCTCCTATAAACCTGCCATGGGAAGCCTGCCCCCTGTACCAGGGACCTTCCTTTAATTGTCTTGAAATTGAATGACTACCAGTGGTAACTTAGCTGTTGTTGAATGAATGAATGAACGTAAATAATTACTCTGGTGGGGGGGGCAGTGTTAGCATATTTGAAGCATAATAGAATATGGCATATATTTATAATGGAGACATTGGGATGAAATCTTCTCAAAGTGAGCAGTCCTCTGTAAAAAGCAAGTTGAATTACCCTCTTTTGTAACTTAGCTGGGAAAATAGTTTTCTCAAATATTCTTCTTGAAAATCACTTTGGTATGATACAGATTCTCATGTAAAGGAAACATGGTCTGAAATCTGGTCATTCTCTTGATGGCCTACCCTTCTCTTTTTATATTTACTTAACTTATTCAGAATTTTGTCATGTTTCCCTAGTGCATTTGGGTAATTGAAGCTTGCCTCTAATTGCCATAAGTCACAATTTTACAGCAATTTAGAGGGAAAACAATTCCAAGTTTGTGTGTTTCTTGATCATATGGAACAGTCCAGATGACAAAATTTAGAATGCAGTAAATTTTAATTATGGTATAGGACAGAAACTTGATAGCCACAGAGATAGAGGAAAGGCAAGGCAGATTACATTAGTTAAAGAAGACAGGGAGCAGCAGAGACTGGGAGTTTGTTTTGCCACAACAGGAATAAGAATGAGACAGTTTAAAAATATTAACATGCTGGCAACATTGGGTAGAACTTTCTGACTGATTTTTGATGTCCAGGGATGAGAGGAAAGGCCTCATAGGCAAGGACCAAACTTCTGAAAGAATAGAACATGAAAGAGAATAGAGCAAGAGGCCAAGGCTGACATCTGGGAGAGGGAGCCTCATTGTATGAGAATGTAGTTAAATACTGGGGCTCCATTTGTGGAAACTCCAGAGGCATTGAACAATGTAATTTCAGGCAATGTTGTGCCAATTAGAAAGGGAGGAAGAAGAATTAGGCCTTATTCAACAAGATAGATGGCCCTAGATGACTGACAAGATGCTTGGAGGCCAGTAAAGTACAGAAGCTGTACTTGAAGATGAAGCAATAAGCTGTCTTGTGATAAAAGAGAGGAAGCCAAACAGATCTGAAGAATTAGAAAGTAACCCAGCTTCATTTCCTTGCCATATAAAAGAGGTTCACTTGAGATAACAGAGAACGGGGGTGGGGGGAGGGGATTTCAAAGGTCTCTCTAAAGACATGAGTCTCAGACATGACTTAAGACAGATTAATGACAGAATCTCAGAGCTGGAAGGGAACTTAGAATTCTAGAATGACTGATGAGACCATTTTACCCATAAGGAAACTGAGGCCCAGAGATTGGGAGTGACTTGCTCCAGGTCACATAGATGATAAGTAGCAGAGTTGGAATGTTCTGACTTCAGAACCCTTATGTTTGCTGCTCCACAGCGTGCTATGCTTCCTCCTCATTAATTAAGTTCCTGAGAATAAATGAATGTGAACCAGGAGCCAGTTTTTCAACTCTTGACTTCCTTAAATAGAGACCTATGACATGCTTTCCTATATTGAAATGATGCCCCTGACCCATCACCATGAACAGCAACAAGGAATTACTGAGCACCGTACATTGTGTAAAGCTTTTAGTTAGGGGTATTCAGCAACAGCAATAATAATGGCTGGCATTTACATAGTGCTTTAAGATTTCCAAAATGTTTTATGTATTTTTAAAAAATTTGATCCTTACAAAAAACCTTATTTTCCCTTTTACAGATGAGAAAACGGAGGCTTAGAGGTTAAGTTACTTGCTCAGGATCACTAGTCCTGTGCTAGCTCTCAGCCTTCCATTTAGCAACCATTTATTAAGCAATTACTATGTATTAGGCATTATACTAGGCATTGCGGAGGCAAAAACAAGATGAAAAATAGGAAAGTCTGAGTCATTCCCTATTTTTAAGGATATTTACAATAGTCTTAGAGATGGTTAAAATGCATTGGATTGAAAATTGAATTGAATTACAATGTAGTTAGAGAAGCAGGACAGAAAGTTGAAAAGATAAGCAACATCACCTGTAGCATAAGTGATGTTTCATAGGCAGAAGTGCTTCATGAATTAAGAAGGGAGGGCTGCAGTGATCTGGGAAGGCTTCCGAGGATCTGTGAGGCTTTGAGACTTCCGTCCTTGAAGGATAGAAACGACTTCCATAAGCTAGAATGGGGGCGGGAGAGGGGGATACACACAGAGGTATGATGGCAGGACAAAAATCATGTGTTTGGAGGATAAATATAACAGCTTGCTTGTAATAAATGGAGTCTGTGAAAGGGGATAGAGAGAGATAAGGTTGTGATAGTAGCTTGGAATCAGGTTGAAGAAGCTTTTCAATTTTAGGCTGAGGAGTCTGGATTTTATCCTGGAAGATGTCTATTCTATGTCACTGAAAGTTTGGGTATAGTGGAACTCAATCACAGACTGATGTTTTAGAATACGAAGATCAGGTTGTTCCCTCCAACCTCCCCAGTATTTCAGTATACTATAAGAACTGAAGATTTAATATATTCAGTGAATGGACCTGTGGTTCATCTATTCAACATGGAAGGGTTTGGGATAATAATAGCTCACATTTATATATCGCTTTAAGGGTTGCAAAGCACCCCACATACATTTTCATCTCATTTGATTCTTACAACAATCCTGTGATACCAGTGCTGTTTTATCCCCATTTTGCGGATGAGAAAACTAGGTTTAAATGGCTTGCTTAGGGTCACAGAACTACTAAGTGTCAGAGGTAGGATTTGAACCCATCTCTTTCTGCCTCCAAGTCCAGTGCTTGATGTCCACCCTTCGCCTCCAAAAAAAAAAATCCTTCTTTCCCATTAAGAGTCTGTCCATTAATTTAGGGACTTTGGGTTTTTTTAGGTGCTAAAAGGTTAAATGGCAACCAGTCTATACAGCTTCTGAGGGACTTGAACTTAGGTCTTTCTGACTCCAATTCCAGCAGTCTATCAGCTATATGATTGGTTGCTTTCTTTCCTTCTCTAACCAGCCATATAGTGGATCGGGTTTGTGTTCTGATTGGTGAGAGAGCGCACAAAGCCCGCATGGACTAAGCAAACCTTGGCTGTATGTACCAAGTGCCTCCGGGGCTGGGGGGCTCAGATGAGACTGGGTGAGGCAGGCGGTAGTGGTGGAGAGCCACCAGAGCTGGATGAAGGGAACTAATAGCAGCCTGATCGGGTCTGTGTTCTGATTGGTCAGAGGGCCCTCATGGACTAAGCAAACCTCGGAGGTATGTACAAAGTGAGTGCCTCCAGGGCTGGGGGCTCAGAGGAGGGTGTGTGAGGCAGGTCAGAGAATTGCTCACGACCCAGCTCTGCTGCTGAAAATCCAGCAATAATACCAACAACCCTTTGTACTTAGGAAGTTTTGTTTTTTCTGCACGGTATTTTTATTTTTTGGCCACAAACTACTCGGTTCATCCTCAAAGTCATCGTCCACCAGTGTGTGAATCTTCACAAAGGAGAATTAAAAGGAAAGGGGAAAAAAGCCCAGAAATACCCCCCCTTCACACGCTGCTAATGATAATGGAATAACTCAAGGTCATTTCTAATTTTTTTGTGGAGGAACAGGGTTAATACATTAAGAAGAAAACTCCAGAGGTACAAAGTGATCCTTTTCTCCAACCTAATTCTAATAGCTGCTAAGATCAGATGATTAGAAGCAGTAAAGACCAAAATGAAAGCCAAGATGATGGAAGTAGCGGGAATGGGTAAATAGTTTGAAGGAAAATTGCATATTGATCACTAGGAAGAAAAGATAGATTTTAATAGAAATAATTACCTAGGAAAGGAAGTGCCTAACTCTCCTGAAGGGACAGACCAGTTTTAGACCAGAATGGGAAACAGCTGGCAAACATTTTAATCAAGGGAAGAAGGCAGCCTGTTCTGCCCCTCGAAAGAGGGAAATCTTTAATCAAGGCATGTTGCCTTTGTTTATCAGCGGAAGTGAGACACGATTTGGCTAGCAAGATGGGGAGTGCATTCTGAGCAGCCCAGCAGACCGTGAAGAACCTTCGTGCTTCCGATAAGGGAGACAGGCAGCCAGAGAACGTTTCTGGATCAGCCAGGAGATGTAATTAAGTCAGAGGCAGTGAGGGGGCCTCAGCAGGCTCTGGTGGGCTGTCAGAGACGGCACATGAGGGAGAAACTTGTGAGTGCAATCGAAGCTTAAATATGCTAGCTGGGAAAGATGGGGAAAAGCATGTCTCCAAGACATGCCCACCCTCACGACCTGACCAAGAAGTAAAGCTGCAGGGACCAAAACTGCCCGTGGGTTTTCTTCCTCATAAATTCTCAGGATTTAGAGCTGAGAGGGACACTAGAGATCTAGTCCAACCTAATCATTTAAAAAAATAGTATTTTATTTTTTCTAATTACATGTAAAGACAATTTTTAACATTCATGTGAAAAATTTGAGATTCAAATTTTTCTCCCTTTCTTCCTTCCCTCTCTGCTTCTTAAAACAGTAAGCAATTTGATAGAGGTTATATACATGCAATCATGTAAAACATGTTATATGTTCCATATTAGTCCTGTTGTGAAAGAAGAAACAGACCAAAAGGGGAAAAAAAAAACCCGCACACACACACACAAAATAAAGTGAAAATAGTATGCTTTGATCTGCATTCAGACTCCATCAGTTCTTTCTCTGGAGGTGGACAGGGTTTTCCATCATCAGCCTCATCATTTTACATGTGATCCTCCAGATCTTAAGTGACTGGCTCAATGTCACGCAGTAAGAGAATAGGGATTTGAACCTGATTCTTCAGATTCTAAATCAAGTGCTCTTCCCTCTGAATGATCCCTCCACTTCATTCCCACATTGAGGACTGGCTTTATAAATATTCAGTTTTTTTCAACAAACATTTATTATGTGTTTAATCAGTACAGAATGGAATTAAATTGAACACTATTACATGCTAGGGAACAAATTTCAAATAGGACAAGGTCTCTGCTCTTATGGTGCCAATAATCTATTAGGGTGCTAGCTACTATCCTCTATTCATGTAAATGCACCTCATATTTGTTTGTTTTGATTTTAGTGGATAGTTTCACAACTGGCTGTGGAACCAAGAAGACAGATTTAAGTCCTGTCTTTGACATATACTGGCTGTAATCCTGGGCAAATCGCTGAACCTCTCGGTCACCCTCGGTGACTTTCCAAGACTATGGGTTGCTTTTATATCTACAGTGGTAAAATGAGTCCCGGTGCCCAGGAGTTTCCTATGTCAACGAAATCACAGGCTTAGTCCCTATTCCATGAGAGAATGTTTACTTCTTCGAGTACAAGAATTATTTAGTTTTTGTCTTTTCATTTCCAGCTCTTAGCAGAGTGCTTGGTACTTGCTAGGTGTTTAATACATGCCTCTTAATTGATTTATAAAACAAATATAGAGAACTATAATGTACACTCTTATGGTTGTTCAGTCATGTCCAATTCTTTGTGACCCCATTTGGGGTTTTTTTGGCCAAGATACTGAAGTGGTTTGCCATTCCCTTCTCCAGTTCATTTTACAGATGAGGAAACTGAGGCAAATGGGGTTAAGGGACTAGCCCTGTGTCCCACAGCTAATAAGCATTTGAGGCCAGATTTCCACTCAGGAAGATGAGTGTTCCTTATTCCAGGCTGTGTTGTTAAGCAAAATTGTCTCATTAGCATGGCTTTTGTTTCTTTTGAGTGGAAGTACTTTCAGCTGTTAAGTGCTAAGCCCCAGGCCCAGGGCCCTGTCAGGTGTGAAACCTGTGTGGGTGTGGATTGGTGACTTAGGAGGGCCAGCTCGGGAACCAATGGTCTCTGGTCGTTGAGGTGGGGCTTGGGAACGCCAGAAGCTCAGCTGCGAGGAGGGGTGAGCCGGGAGACAACTTCAGAGGAGGTGGAAGCTGTGGAAGCAGGGCT
>JAQQSZ010017715.1:0-10737 GCA_028646595.1 Phalanger gymnotis | reverse complement strand
AATTTTCTCCCTTGACCTTGTCCCTTTTTGAAAGTGTTTGTTTTTTATTACCTCCACCCTCATCTGTCCTCCCTTCTATCATCCTCCCTTTTTTATCTTCTTCCTCCTTCTTTTCTGTGGGGTAAGATACTCAATTGAATATGTATGGTGTTCCCTCCTCAGGTCAAATCTCATGAGAGCAAGATTCACTCATTCCCCCTCACCTGCCTTCTCTTCTCTTCCTACAGATCTGCTTTTTCTTGCCACTTTTATGCAAGATAATTTGCCCCATTCTATCTCTCCCTATCTCCCTCTCTCAATATATTCCTCTCTCATCCCTTAATTTGATTTTGTTTCTTTTAGATATCTTCCCTTCATCTTCAACTCACCCTGTGCTCTCTCTCTCTCTCTCTCTCTCTCTCTCTCTCTCTCTCTCTCTCTCTCTCTCTCTCTCCCTACATGTATATATATGTATACATACATATATATACATACATACACACTCACATATACATGTACATATACAGATATATGTTTTATATATGCATATTTCCTTCAGCTACCCTAATATTGAGGTCTCAAGAATCATACATTTCATCTTTCCATGTAGGAATGTAAACAGTTCAACTTTAGTAAGTCCTATGCAATTTCTTTTTCTTGTTCTTTTTCTTGATTACCTTTTCATGTTTCTCTTGATTCTTGTGTTTGAAAGTCAAATTTCCTATTCAGCTCTGGTGTTTTCAATGAGAAAGCTTGAAGCTCTATTTTATTGAACGTCCAAATTTTGCCTTGGAGCATGATACTCAGTTTTGCTGGGTAGGTGATTCTTGGTTTTAATCCTAGCTCCATTGACCTCTGGAATATCTCTTAATGTAGAAGGTGCTAGATCTTGGGTTATTCTGATTGTGTTTCCACAATAATCAAATTGTTTCTTTCTGGCTTTCAGGTAGCCCAATAATTTTTAAATTATCTCTCTTGGATCTATTTTCCAGGTCAGTTGTTTTTCCAATGAGATATTTCACATTGTCTTCCCTTTTTTCATTCCTTTGTTTCTGTTTTATAATTAATATCTTGATTTCTCATCAAGTCACTAGCTTCCACTTGCTCCAATCTAATTTTTAAGCTAGTATTTTCTTCAGTGGTCTTTTGGACCTCCTTTTCCATTTGGCTAATTCTGCCTTTCAAGGCATTCTTCTCCTCATTGGCTTTTTGGAGCTCTTTTGCTATTTGAGTTAGTCTATTTGTTAAGTTGGTGTTTTCTTCAGTATATTTTTCAGTATTTTTTTGGGTCTCCTTTAGCAGGTCATTGACTTGTTTTTCATAGTTTTCTCACATCCTTCTCATTTATCTTCCCAATTTTTCCTCTGCTTCTCTAATTTGCTTTTCCAAATCCTTTTTGAGCTCTTCCATGGCCTGAGACCAGCTGATGTTTTTCTTGGAGGCTTTTGTTGTAGGCTCTTTGACTTTGTTGACTTCTTCTGGCTGTATGTTTTGGTCTTC
This sequence comes from Phalanger gymnotis, assembly GCA_028646595.1. NCBI lineage: Eukaryota > Metazoa > Chordata > Mammalia > Diprotodontia > Phalangeridae > Phalanger > Phalanger gymnotis. The sequence goes on along the minus strand of JAQQSZ010017715.1, from coordinate 9,258 downwards.
GTCACCAAAGAAAGATTCCAGGGTCTGAGACTGAATCTGGATGCATTTTCACTGCCTGGCCATGTTCCCAGCCTAACTTGACCCTTGAGTTTTTCTGCAGGGTATGACTGCTTGTAGAGTAAAGAGTTCTATGTTCCAAGCTTGAGGGGATGCACTAGCTCTGCCACACCAGCACTCCTCCTTCCCCAAGAACTCCCAACCTGGACTAGACTTAGATCTTCAGCAGGCTTTGCACTCCTGCTCTGATCTGCCAATTAATTCCTCCCACCAGGTGTGCCTGGTGCCAGAAGCAACTGCAGCTGTAGTTCTGTAGCTGCCCCACCTCTGCTGCCCCTGGGGCAATGGCCGAAATGAAAACTCCCTGTCCCCAGCTGCTTTTCCCAGTAACCTTCTCTGTTGTCTTTGGCGTTTGTGGGTTGATAAGTCTGGTAACTGCCACAGCTCACTGATTCAGGGGTGGTAGGACATGGTCCACCCAGTTCCTGGTCATTTTGGTCCACATCGCCCATGCTGGGCTCTGCTCTGCTCCACTCCACTCTGCGCTCTGTGCAGGATAGACCTTACCTAAAGTCCATCCAGGCTGTCCTGGGCTCAAGCCCTGGTTCCCTCTGCTGTTTTGTGGGTTCTGCAGTTCTAGAATTGGTTCAGAGCCATTTTTATAGGATTTTGGAGGGACTTGGTGGGGAGCTCACACTAGTCCCAGCTTTCCAGCTGCCATCTTGGCTCTGCTTGGGTGAGTCTAATTTTTAAGGTGTTATTTTCTTCAGCATTCTTTAGCAAGCTGTTGACTCATTTTTCATTATTTCATTTCTCTTCTCAATTTTTCCTGTACTTCTCTTCCTTCATTTTCAAAATTCTTCTTAAGTTCTTCCATGGCTTGTAACCAATTCATATTTTTTTTTCTTGCAGACTTATGTAGGAGCTTTGATTTTGTTGTCTTCTTCTGGTTGTATGTTTTGATCTTCTTTGTTACCAAAGGAAGTTTCTATAGTCTGACATTTACCACTGTTTGCTCTTTTCCCCATCCAATTACTTGACTTTTTAACTCTTTGTTAAGATTGGACTCTATTTCCAGTGTGGAGGGTGTACTGTCCCAAGCTTCAGGGGTTTTGTGCAGCTATTTTCAGAGATACTTTTAGGGACCTGTAAATGTTCTGTTCTTCCAAGTTGGTATGATCAAAGGAGAGGTGTTTACTCCTGTCTAGGCCTGTACTCTGGTCTGTGAGTGAACCCAAGTGCTCTTTTCTGACTTGGAACTGTGAGCAGGATTCCTTCTCCACAGCTGCCACAAGCTCCCCACACCAGCATTCCTCCTCACCAGTAGTGCCTCCTAGGTCTGGGACCCAGATCTAAGCATAGACAAAGCAAGATAATATTGCCTCAGTGCCAGCAAAGAGACCCCTGTAATTTCCCTCTGCTCAGCCATTCCATCCCCCCAGTGTCTTTGGGCTGAGAGCTCCAGAAGCAGCTGTTGCTGTCACCCTGGAGCTGGGGCTCAGGATGGACAGCACTCCTCTCTCACCCAGATCCAGAAGACTTTTCCTACTGACCTTCTAAGTTGTTTTTGTTGCTTGTGGGTTGGGAAGTCAGGAAACTGCCACAGCTGCTATAGATTCTGTTTGTTGAGGACTATTCCAGGTTTTCAAGGGCAAGGTCTGTGCCAGCATGGCCCACACTGGATTGCACTCCAGCCCAGACCAATACAACAGATATTTCTTGTTGATCTTCCAGGTTGTCTTGGGCTAGAAATTTGTTTCACTTTGTAATTTCATAGGTTCTGATGCTCTAGAATTCTTTTAGATTCATTGTATAGGTATTTGGAGGGGTTTTGGGGAGTGCTCAAGCAAGTCCCTGTTTTGACTCCGCCATTTTGGCCCTGCCCCCTGAATTATTATTTTTTTTAATTTCTTTCAGTTCTGTCACTTGACCAACATTTCCTTGCATTACTGATCTCCTAGATGCACCCATGTATGTTGCAGTTCTCACACCATAGATGATCTCCTTCCTAGTCTATGACTTTATCTAAGCCCTCATCTTCTAATATCACACTATGGCACTAGGCACTGATAATCACTCTTCCATTCTTGAAACTCCCTCCTGCTTTGACTTTTGTGACAGTTAACTTATGAAATCTGTTTGTTTGTTTGCTTGTTTATTTTTTCTTACTCCTTTGGCTGATCCTCCCTATTATCTTTTACTGGAGTCCTTCCACCTCTTAATGGGGATAATAAGAGCAATTGCCTCCTAGAGTTGTTCAAAAGACCAAATCAAATGATATTTTAAAGTGGGCTGTTAGACTTAAAGCACTACACAAACGTTAGTTGTTATTATTGTGATGATAAAATTGATCATAATAGTAATGATGATGATGATGATGATATGATGATGATGATGATGGAATAATGGTCTTGAAATGGTGGATTGAAAAAGGTACTGTTTTGGCACTTTTCTCACTTTTTCCTACATTCTATCCCTTCACAGTCTTAAAGCCATTCCCATGGCTTTAATTATCACCTCCATGTGATAAAAACTCATCTGAGTTTGTATGGGATCTTAGTATCAAGGTATTATCTCCAAGCATTGTTTTCTCAACTTACAGATTGAAATTCCTAAATTTCTTCTGGGAAACTACTATATAAACCCATCCACACATTATAACCTACAGCATTTCAAATTTACCCCACACAAAGCTGAATCTGCTCTAGAATTGACTGTAGTTGTATGGGATTAAGAAGGCAATTATGATGAAGAAATAGGGTAAAATTGCCAAGGACTTTTTTTCTGCTGACATTGTATAAGTAGCAGGAGAAACATGGATAGGTGGTTATATGATCCTTTAGCACCAAAGTTCATCCTGGGATCCTGTTAAAGCAAAATAAAAGGCAGAGAGAATGCAGATGGAGGAAAAAAGTCCTAAGCAGTAGCCACATGAAGGGGAAAGAGAAAGAGTAGAAGAAAAGCAAGATCTTAGACTGCAGGGAAGACAGGATACTTCCCACAGTCAAGGTTGTTTCTACCTAGACATTTATATGGAAAGGATATAGGTGAATCTGTCAATTGTAAGTCAATATTGCGTGTGTAGCCAAATTATATAGCAACACTATAAGAGTATTTAGGATAAATAACCTAATGTAGATTTTTTTAAAAATAACTGAATTAATATGGAGATAAATTGGGTTAATAGCACCAAAATTCCTTCCTGGGATTCTCCTAAAAAACTAAGGAAGAGGAGGAGTCTGGAAGATATAACTTTAAATTCTTCCTTATACCCTACTCTGGGCAAGTCATTTAATCTCTGTCAGTCTCATTTTCCTTATCTGTAAAATGGGGATAAATAATAACACCTTCTTCACAGAGTCATCATGAAGGCCAAGGGAGACAACATTTAAAGCATCTTTGGAAACTCTTAAAGCTCTATAAATGCTAACAATTATTACTGTTGTAGTGGTTATTACTATTAATACTATTATAATTTAGCAAATAAGCTTGAAAAATTATTTTTAACAACATATTCTGTGCTCTTACACATGATATTTAAGCAATTTAAAAATATCTTTGTAAAGCTCTTTATAATTAATCTTCTTTGGATCCCACAAATAGAGTATTTTACATAAATTTAAAATCAAGAAGAAAGCTGGATAGCACCTAAATTTTAGTCACACTCATTTATTTAGTTTCTATAATTAGCATATTGTTGTTATCACATCTAAGTAGCTTTAGAAAATATGGTGTATATTCTCGTGAGTTGAGCCTTTTATGCTCATTTGGTTGAATTGGTTAAATGCCTACTGTGCTGAGGAAATTTTACTGGGCAGTAGGCATTAAAAGATGAAAAATGACAAAATACTTGCCTTCAAGGAGCTTGCAGTCTAATAAGTAGGTGTAACATACACACACACAAGCACATATATAAATATGTCCATATGTAAATAAATAAGTATAATGCCTGGTAGAATTTCATAAGGGCAAGGGATAACAGTCTTGACAAAATATTCTAAGAAAATTCAAGGACAGAATACTTCTAGATAGTTCAGGGCAAATTGCTTGGAGAAAAAAATCTTAACTGGATTTTGAAAGAAGAACAAGATTTGAGTAGGCAAAGAAGAATAAAGAATGCATGGCAGATATTGAGTTTAGCTTGTGTAACTGAACAGAGATGGAATTTGCAAGGGACAAATGAATACAGAGTTCTTGCTACTTCTTGTTAAAGTATATGTGAATAGAAGGTGATACTTGGCTCCCTCCCCTAGCTAGTAGAGGTAGTCTTGAAGATCTCTAGCAAAGTAGTTTGAGAGCTAGTTAAGTACACTAGGAAATAAAATCCAGTTTCTTGTGGGACAAGTTTAGATGGCGGTGAGAGATTCCGACTCTCTGGGAGGGGAATAGGGAGGAAACAGAGAAAGGAAGACAAACAGCAGTAAAGAATGATGTTGTCAAGTACATCCCAATTCCACCAAGTTGGCCAGTGTCTTTACCACCCAGAGGCAGATGGGGCCACAGTGATCAGAGTGGGAGGCAATCCTTATTAGTGATTTTTTTTTCCTTGGCCATGCATTCAAGTTGCTATTAGGCTATCTTCCTTTTTCATCTTTCTAGATGGATAGAGATTAAAATTCAGTTGCTTTTTTTTAAGCTACTGCTTAGTATTCCAATAGTATTTTAAGTTCAGATTTCTGTAGATAAAAGATGAGAGTACTTCCAAATGTTTTACATTGTCTTTGTATGTCTTTGAGTACAGAGAGGGCAAATGAGATAGGAGCCTTTGCTGTTTGACTGGACAGATTTTTTTTTAGGTGGGTTGAATGTAGCTGTTTTAGCTTGGTGACTACTTGCTACCTGGGGGAACGACAAGCTATTATTTTATTAATGGTCCCATGAACATTATAAAAGAGCAGAAACAGAGATGTGGAGCCAGGCAGGCTACATTAGTTGTGTATTTCCTAGATACTGCTGTTGCCGAATAAGTGCCTACGGGTTAAGTCCTCTTCTGCCTCAGACCTTGGACAATGGGTGGGCAAGTTTTGGAGAAGAGGGAAACGCAATGACCAAAGGGGATACCCTGCCCACAACCAGTCCCAGAAAGATGGAGGTATGTATACATGTATGTATGTACTATGCACGTAAGTATATGTGTATTTGTATATACAGATAGATATAGATATCTATATATACACATGTACACATGTGCAAATGTGTGTGTAAATATACGTATATGTATACACATATACATATATGTATATATTTTGCTGTTCAGTTGTTTCAGTCATGTCTGACTCTTTGTGACCATAGCAGATTTTCATGCTCTCCATCTGTCTATCATTGAGTTTGGTCATTCCTTATACACTTTTATTTTTTTTTTTCTGATTGATCAGATCTGATTGAGGTCTTTTTAAATCTTATCCAGGAAATTCTTGTTCTAATGTTTGATGCAACCAACATCATGCCATAAACAAGCAATAACATGGAGGATCTGAAAATCTATGGATACCCCTCTCATTTCCACTCTCTGCTGTACATTCTTCATGATGGTAGAAAGCACTTTTGAACCTCTTTTGGGCATCACTGTTTAGGGAGGAAATTAATATGCTAGAGAGCATGCAAAGGAGAGCAACCAAGTTGATAGTTTTGGGTTGGAGAGATATAAAGATTAGTTAGAGCAGCTATAGATGTTCAGCCTGGAGAGGAGAAGACTCAAACGGTTCATTTTATTTGGAAACATGAGACAAGGACAGCAGCAACGGGCACAAGTATCAAAGGAGTCAATTGAAATATGTGAAAAAAATAGAGCTAAAGTTATTCCAAAATGCATGGAGTCCCTCTAGAAGCAGTTAGTTTCCCCTCTTGATCCCTCTGTCCACTAGCTGTCTTCAAACAAAATATGGATGAGGAATTATGCAATATGATTTATTAAAGTTTCCTTTGCTGTGTGGGCAGCACTGCATGGCTGCTGAGGTCCCTTAAACTTTCAAATTTGGGGATTTTATAATGAATATAAACTTCCATGTTTTATGCCTCATGCATGGTAAAAAAAAAATCAGGTCATTGACCAAAGTTACTTCTATTTTATGATTTTCACAGTTGTTTTATTTTTGATAAATCCATGTTAGATACACTGTTGGATGGAATTCCTAAAGGTAAAATTTAATTTTAGTGAATAGAATATACTTTTTAGGCAACAATCAGTACCAGAAATCTTATATTCCTTACGATCAATTTCTACATAATAAAGATAAGGTCTGCTATTGAATATTGTTTGTGAAAGCCTGACTATTCAATTTTTATGCCTTCATCAAGAATTCCCATGTGTATATTATTATTTAGCAAGTAGTTTCAGGAATAAGAATCACATTTCTACCTCCCCTCCTTCACTTACCAATCATCTGTCATCATCCTCTCTCAGTTATCGGGTTAATCATCTTTCAAAATTATCTCACCTCTAGCAGGTGTGTGTAATTTTGATTTAGTCAAGCCATTCTAAACTTTGTCTTTATTGTTCTACTTTATCATGCAGTATATCAAGGGCTGTGATTTTGGAGTCTAAATGTGGTTGCTTCACTTTGTCAATGAGAAAACTGTGCACAATAGAAACCACGACAATGCTGGGTTTTTTTTTCTCCTTTATTTGTCTAAGCTATGAATTTGTCTTAAGATTAATTTAAAAATATTAAAAAAGTTTATAATTATTATGAATGTGCTTTTTTCCAATCTTTCCTTCTTCACCTCTTTATTGCTGCTGCTGCTATTGTTATTACTATATATACAAGCTGATAATATGGAGGATTAATTTTGTATCCTGCTGTGTTACTTAAACTATTACTATTTCAATTTGTTTCTTTGTCATTTATTTTAGATTTTGAAGTAAACAATTAGGTTATATATAATACCCTTATTTTTGCCTCCTCTTTACCTATGTTCATCCTTTAATTCCACTCTCTTAACATTGCTAAGCTGGTATTTCTTGGTTTATGCCCAATAATCGTGGAAAGATGGAGCAAACTTACTTTGATTACTGTAAAGGCTTCTAACATATTTTATATTTTGCTATAGATAATGCTAACTCTTAGATATCTATCTACATATATCCCAAATTTGTAAAGCATTAATGCTGCATATCAATCATTATATAGGTATGCATTGCACATGTATGTATGTATACATCTCGGTGTCCATTTTTCTACCTATTTATCTTTCTTCCCTCCCTCCCTTCCTCTCTTCTCTCCTTCTGGAAGACTCAGAGTAAATATGGGAGAGGAGAAATATTAGGCTGCCTACCAAACTGAAGGTCTACAGAGTCATTGGACTGACCTCATTGTTGTATGTCTATGAAACCTGGATTGTCTACCAGCACCATGCCAAGAAACTCAATCATTTCCACTTGAACTGTTTTAGGAAGATTCTGAAGATCAACTGGTCAGATAAAGTACCGGACACTGAGGCCCTTTCTTGAGCTGAATTTCCAAGCATTCAAATTGTCTTGCATAGAATGCAACTCTAATGGGCTGACCACATTGTTCAAATCCCAAAACCTATTATAAGGGGAACTCACACAAGGGAAGTGCTCATACTTTGATCTGAAGAAGTGACACAAGACACCCTCAAGGTCTCTCTGAAGGACTTTGGAGTCAATTTGGAGACATGGGGAATGCTGACATAGGACCATCCATCATGGCATGCCAGCATCAAGGAAGTCACTGTGGTCCATGGGTGGAGAAGAATTGCAGTAGTTTAAAAGAAATGTGAGATATGCAAATGTAGAGACATCTCCACTGCAAACGTTCACGCATATTATTTGTGCCTGGCCTGTGGCAGAGCATTCTGAGCTTGGTCATATTGGTGTGATCAGACACACTTGGACAGACTATACATTGACAATGATGTAATGATGTCATTTTGGTCTTCTACAAATGCAAAGGGCAGCAACCAGTTCCTCTAATTTTATAGAACTTTTGTGTCCTTCTGATGCAACCATTTGTTTCTATTCTACTAAAATTTCCTCCATTTTGAGGCCAAAATCTCATATTAGCTTTTTCACAAACTTTGTTATTTTGGATGGTCTTAACCTTTGTTGTTCTATATTGCCTAATGTCATATCTTATTCTTTTATAATTTCATTATTCTGAACTCTGTCTTTATTTCTGCTTTAATTTCCACCTTATTTTCATACTTAATTTTTTATTGTCTAGAAATTTCTGAACTTTTGTATTCTTTTTTATTAATCCATTATTTCTGGTAGATATCTTTAAATTTATTATCTTCCTTTGACTTCCATTCAGGGTTTTAATATCTCTTTTCATTATAATATAACATTTCCCATTACATGTTGTGTCTGTTCTTTATTTGTTTACTCATAGTTACCTTTTAACAAGTCTTCTTTTAGAACATTTCTATGCTATATAATTGGCAGATTTACTATCGACATTGTACTACTATTACTATGAAAAAAACAAAGAAACAATTTGGAGTTAGGGTTCATTTACTATTTTTCATTAACAGATTGATATATGAATCCCCACAGGGCAATGGATTTGGAGTCAGAGTACCTGAGTTCAAATCATTGTTCTACCACTTACTACACATGTCACAAAGGGCAAATTGCTTTATCTCTGTGGGCCTCATATACTGAATCACTTCTATGGTTCTTTTCAGCTCTTAATTTCTAATCAAATAAATAACAATATTGCACTGATATATTTATTTTAACTAGACAAGAGGATGCATTAATAAAATAAAATAAATTAAATAAAAAACCCTTCCCCCTACACATTGGGGTACATTCTTCCACAGATCAAAACACTATCACTAGGGAAGGTGGCAAAAAGAACATGTATAACCAGATTAAATGATAGGAGACACATATGTCCTAGGATCTAGTGTGTTTTTTACATGTAGAGGGAACACATTGGCCAAGGAACCCATGTTCGGAGCAACTCAGGCTTCCAATACAAAAGAACCAATGAATTCTGCATAATTTTTTTCTTTATACTTTCATATGTCCACTGAAAACTAAAATATATCACTAGTGATTTTATTGTTTTGAGTGAAGCAATGCTTTCTTTTGTTAAAAAAATATTTTTAATATGTTTAGTTTTCAGCATTGATTTACACAGGTGTCTGAATTACAAATTTTCTCCCCATTTCCACCCCCCCACTCCAAGATGGCGTACACTCTGGTTGCCCTGTTCCCCAGTCTGCCCTCCCCTCCGTCACTCCACTCCCCTCCCATCCCCCTTTCCCTTCCTTTCTTGTAGGGCAAGATAA
>JAQQSZ010017714.1:0-10737 GCA_028646595.1 Phalanger gymnotis | reverse complement strand
TTCCATTTTTTCATTCCTTTGGTTCTGTTTGATAATTTCTTGATTTCTCATCAAGTCACTAGCTTCCACTTGCTCCAATCTAATTTTTAAGGTAGTATTTTCTTCAGTGGTCTTTTGGACCTCCTTTTCTATTTGGCTATTTCTGCCTTTCAAGGCATTCTTCTCATTGGCTTTTTGGAGCTCTTTTGCCATTTGAGTTAGTCTATTCTTTAAGGTGTTATTTTCTTCAGTATTTTTTGGGTCTCCTTTAGCAAGTCATTGACTTGTTTTTCATGGTTTTCTTGCTTCACTCTCATTTCTCTTTCCAATTTTTCCTCTACTTCTCTTACTTGATTTTCCAAATGCTTTTTGAGTTCTTCCATGGCCTGAGCCCAATTCATATCTTTCTTGGAGGCTTTTGATGTAGGCTCTTTGACTTTTTTGACTTCTTCTGGCTGTATGATTTGATCTTCTTTGTCACCAAAAAAGGAATCTAGAGTTTGAGTTTGAGTCTGCATTTGAGTCTCAGTTTGTTTTCACTGCCTGTTCATGTTCCCAACCAACTACTTGACCCTTGAGGTTTTTGTCAGGATATGTCTGCTTGTAGAAAGTACTTTGTCTCAAGCTTTAGGGTCTAAGCACTGCTGTTTTCAGAGCTACTTCTACTCCACCATCACCCCAGGCTCTGTCACAGCAATGCTCTTCCTCCCCCAAGAACTGCCAACCAGGACTGCAATTCAGACCCAAGCAGAGCACAGCAAGAGAATCTGCCTTTGTGCCCACAATGCACTACTTGCATTCCTGATCTGTTGCTAGATTTCTCCCACCTTGTGAGCCAGGGACTCAGGAAGCAACTGACACTGGCGCTCTGGAGGCAGCCTCAGGAGTTTCCTGCTGCTGCTATGGCCACCAGTGCATGACCTCTTCCAACCCCAGAGCTGGCAGCCAGACTCTCTGATTTTGATCCCTCAGTTTCCCCCTAACTTGTTCTTTGGCATTTGTGGGTTGAGAAGTCTGGTAACTGCCACAGCTCACTGTTTCATGGCTCCAAGGCCTCTTCTGACTGGTTCACTCAGGTCTGGTCTATCCTGGTGCGGCCCACACTGGGCTGCTCTCCGCTCTCAGCACTGTGCAATAGACCCTTCCTGGCAACCATCCAGGCTCTCCTGGGCTGAAGATCTGTTTCCCTCTCCTATTTCATGGATTCCACAGCTCTGGAATTTGTTCAGAGCCATTTTTACAGGTGTTCAGAGGAATCCGGGGAGGGAGGAGCTCAAGCAAGTCCCTGCTTTCCTGCCTCCATCTTCAGCCTCAAGAACTTTCACCTCATGAACTTTTACCTCACAAATTTTTATCTAAAATCTTAAAGAAGAAAATAACTCCTTGAAAACTAGAATTGGGCAAGAGGAATCAAATGACATTTAAAAACACCAAGAAATAATAAAAATAGAAGAGAATCTGAAATATCTCATTGGAAAAAACAACTGATCTGGAGAAGCAATTTGAGGAAAGACAGTATAAGAATTGTTGGACTAACTGAAAGTTATGATCAAAAAAAGAATCTGGATACATTACAAGAAATTATTAAGGAAAATTGGCCTGAAGTTTTAAACAAGATGATAAAGTAGAAATATAAAAAAAAATCTGCCATTGACCAACCAAAAGGAAAACTTACAGAAATGTCATAGCCAAATTTCAAAATCCCCAGGTTAAGGAGAAAATATTGCAAGCAATAAGGAAAAAAAAAACAATTTAAATACTGAAGAAATACAGTCAGGATGTCATAAGATCTAACTGATTCCACTCTGAAAGACCACAGGTCTTGGAACATTATATTTTGAAGAGCAAAAGAGATGGGGTTGCATCCAAAAATAACTTACCCACCAAAGTTGAGCATAATCCTAGATGAAGACAAAAAAAGGACATTTGACAAAGTGAAAGACTTTCAGGTATTTGTAACAAAAGACCAAAACTCAACGGAAAATTTGATATAAGAGATCCAGAAGAAATATAAGGAAAACATTTAAGACTAATTGTAAGGCACTCATTAAGTTCAAACTGTTTACTTAATGTATCAGTATTCTTAAAATTGTCATCATTACTGGGATAGTTTGAAAGAAAGGTTGGGGCTGAGTTGTGTACGGTGGGGTGATTCTAAAAAACAAAACTTGGTAGGAAAAGGTAAAAAGGAACAATTATATTATTTAAAAAGGAGTATGAAAGGAAGAACTAAGATAGAGGAAGCAGGTAGGGGTAGGGGGCTGGTAATGTTGGAATTTTATTCTCATATGGGTTGAAGAGAAAACAATATGTACATCTGGAAAGGTGTGGAAGCCTGCTCCCTTGTAAGTGACCCTAAGCACTCTTCTCCGCCCAGAAACTGAGCAGGGGCCTTGTTCCCCTGTAGCCACAAGTGCTCATGTTCCTCTTTGCCCTGGAACTGTAACCCATATGGGCAATGCACCAGGATCCTGCACCCAGTGCCTGCAAGGGGTCCCCTACAATCTCGTTCTCACAGTTGTCTAACTCCTTCACCCTTTATGGGCTGAGAGCTCCCAAAGCTGCTGCCCTATTGTTACAGCCACCTCCAAATCCTGCTGCTGGTGTTGCCACTGCAAGGCCTATGCTTCACTCCAGGCTCTATCACCATTCTTGTGCAACAGACCTTTCCTGCCAACTCTTAAGTTGTCTTGGGATGGGAAATTGTCTTGCCTTGTCCTTTTGTTAGCTGTGCTGCTCCAGAATGTGATTTGAGGTGTTATTTTAAAGTCATTCATAGGGGAACATTGGGAGAGTTCAGGTTAGTTCTTGCCTCTATTCCTCTATCTTTGCAACATTACTTTTGATTGTTTTCCATTTGTTTTTCCTTTCCATTTACGTTGTCGTAGTCATCATATACATTGATTTCTTGGCTCTGCTCATTTCACTCTGTATCAGTTCATGTAAATTGTCATATTCATAGTTTCTTATATCATAGTAATATTCCATTATGTTGATGTACCAGAATTCATTTAGCCGTTCCCTATTCGATGGGCATCTAATTTGTTTCCAAGTCTTTGCTATCACAAAAAGTGCTGGTGTAAATATTTTGGCGTGTATGGGGGTTTTCTTCTTATCAATAACTTCCTTGGGGTTTAATCCTGTGGTAGAATCCCTGAGTACTAGGGTTAATAAATAAAACTTTACTTACTTCACAGTTTTGCTAAGGGCTTACCTTAGCAATCATCATCAGCTACAGGAGATTTGTGACTCTAGTCTCCATAACTTTCTGATGGCTTCCAGAAACATTGGCTTAGGGTTAGTATACTAGTTCTTATAACAACATCATGAGAATGTCTCGACTTGCACGTGAATTAGATTTAAGTGAGGCAGAGTTGTACAAAGTCTTCAGCCTCACTCTCTCTTCCAGAATTATTGAATTCCAGTGGCAGGACAACAGTCAGAACTACTGGTGATGGCTCAGGATGCGATGAATGACTTTGGCATCTTCAGTGTCTGATGAAGTCCTAAGCGCTCAATAGTACCTGTTTCAGTCATTTTCCTGGCCATTGGAACACCCCATACACTACATCTATCTATCTATCTATCTATCTATCTATCTATCTATCTATCTACCTATCATCTATCTATCTATCTATCTATCTATCTATCTATCTATCTATGTGTGTGTATATGTGTAAATATATGTCTCTATATATACACATATATATTTCTACATACATATATACACACATATACAAAGAAGTCCTAGTAATGGTTTTGCTTTCATTCATCTACATATGAGAGCAAAGAACATCACTATGCTTTCTTGGATGGCCAGCTCTAAGTTTCTGCCCTCAGTTAACAGAATGTATATAGTACTATAGTTAGTGACTGCTGGTACTCTAGCAGCTTCTCATTCTCCAACATTTCTTTTTGCACTGTGGTTCTTTATTACTCTTAAATTATAACTTGGATTTATATCATCAAATACAAAAACATAATCAACACTTTGGTCATGAATATGAGAAACCCAGTCAGACCTTATTATTGACTGGTACACTCATAAATGCCCATGAGGGAGAGAAAGTTCCCTCTAAAAGCATGCATTTGAACATCCAGGATCCAAGATGGCAGAGTAAGCAGTAAATCACTGCAATTCTCCCATACTCATGTCCAAACAACCATGAAATAGAGCCCCCAAACAAATCTCAAAACAGCAGAACCAGCAAAAAGATGAGGCAAAACAATTTTTTAGCTCAAGAAACCTGGAGGATTGGCAAGAAAGGTCCATCTCACTCTGGTGAAAGGGGAGTGCAGCCCAGGATGGAAACCAGATGGAAACAAGCCAGCAGCAAGCCACACCTCAGAAATCAGCAGAAGGTCCTGAGCCCCAGAGTTGTAGAGCAGGCAAACGCTAACACCAGGACCATTCCCCACCCTTGCTTTAGCATAGTCAATGGAACTGGCAGACTCAGGCTCAGAGAATCCCCATGTGCTTCAGTATAGTCTCTGGCAAACAGGAATTCTCCAGCCGCCAGACCTCTATGGTGCTTCAGTACAGTCCCAGGCAAATAGGTAGACACCTACCCTATGGGTACCTAAGTAAATAGGTACCAGTTTCTCTGCTTCAGCATAGCCCTGGGCAAACAGGCAGCCTCCAGAGGCCTGACTGCTATGTGCTTCAGTGTAGCCAAAGGGAAATGCAGAAGCACCCCACCAGGCCTCAGCACACGCTAGACACCACCACTAGGGCAGCGGGTAAGCTTCCAGACCCCTACAGTTTCCAGCAGTGCCAGCCAACCCTCATCCCACCCCCTCAGCACAGCACCAGACACAAGAGTCCCCGGTGGGCCTCAGGGCAACAGCACTGCAGCACCAAGTAAACAATCAGGACGTGCAGCCACTAGCATAAAAAGCCAAAGATAGTGCCCCCACCACCCTGCAAGCAGAGCTCAAATTTAAAAGAAAGGGAAAGGAAGGGAAAAGGATGAGCAGAAAACAACAACAAAAGAATCTGACCAAAGAAAATTATTACGGTGGCAGAGAAGACACAAACTGAGAAGAGGACAACAATGTCAAAACGCCTATGGGCAAAACCACAAAGCAAAGTGAGAAGTGGTCTCAAGCCTAGAAAGAACTCATGGAGGAACTCAAAAGGGAGATTAAAAATCATAGATGAGAGATAGAAGAAAAATGGGGAAAAGAAATGAGAGTGATGCAAGAGATTTGTGAAAAAAGACTCAACAGCTTGGAAAACTGTTTAAAAAGTAGAATTGGCCAAATGGAAAAGGAGATACGAAAATCTACTGAAGAAAGCACCTCCTTAAAAAATACAATTGACCAAATGGAAAAGAAAGTGCAGAAGCTAATTGAGGAAAACAATACCTTAAAAGTTGGAATTAGGCAAGTAGAAGCTAATGACTCTATAAGACATCATGAATCAATCAAACAAATTCGAAAGAATGAAAAAATGGAAGAAAATGTAAAATATCTCCTGGGAAAAAAACTGACTTGGAAAATAGGTCCAAGAGAGACAATATCAGACTCACTGGACTACCTGAAAGCCATACTCAAAACTAGGACCTGGATAGCATCTTTCAAAAAATCATCAAGGAAAACTGCCCTGATATTCTGGAACCAGAGAGCATTGAAAAAATCCACCTATCACCTCTGGAAAGAGATCCCAAAATAAAAACTCCAAGGAACATTATAGCCAAATTTCAGAACTATTAGGTCAAGGAAAAAGTACTGCAAGTGGCCAGAAAGAAATAATTCAAATATCGGGGAGATATAGTCAGGATCACATAGGACCTGGCAGCTGCAAAATTAAAGGTTTGGAGGTCACAGAATATGATATTCCAGAGGACAAAGCAGCTAGGATTACAACCAAGAATCACTTACCTGGCAAAATTAAGCATAATACATCAAGGAGAAAGTGATCATTCAATGAAATAAATAGGAGGATTTCAAATCTTCCTAAGGGGAACACCAGAACTAACCAAAAATTTGACCTACAATATTAAGAACCAAGAGAAACATAAGCAGGTAAAAAAGAAAAAGAAAACATAAAGGATTCAATAAAGCTAAACTGTTTACATTCCTACATGAGAAGATGATATTTGTAACTCTTAAAAAGTTGTTTCACTAACAGTACAGATAGAAGGAATATACATAGAGAGATGCTAGGGGTATAAGGTGATTTTGAGGGAATAACATAAAAATATTAAGGGATGAGAAAGAGAAGTACAAAGAGTGCAAAAGGAAGCGATAGCTAGAATGAAGCAAATTATCTCACATGATGAGGCAAGAAAGACCTTTTACAGTGGAGGGGAAGATGGCAAGGTAGGCAAAGGACATTGCTTGAACCTTACTCTCATCATTATTGGCTCAAAAAGGGAATAATATACACAATCAGTTGAATATAGAAATCTCTCTTACCTGAAAGGGAAGTAGGAGGGGAGGAGAGTAGGTAAATGGGGTGGGGCTGGGCATAAGGGAGGGCAGATCAGGGGAAGTGGTAGACAGAAGCAAAATACTGGTGGGGTGGGAAAGGGTGAAAGGACAGGAGGAAGAATAGGATGGAGGGGAATACACAGGTAATAATCATAACTGTGAACGTGAATGGGATGAACTCTCCCATAAAACAGAAGTGGATACCAGAGTAGATAAAAACCAGAATCCTGCAATACATTGTTTATAAGAACCACACTTGAAGCAGACACACACAAAGTAAAGGTAAGGGGCTGGAACAGAATCTATTATGCTTCATCTGAAGTAAAAAAAAAAAGCAGGGGTAGCAACCCTGATCTTAGACAATGTAAAAACAAAAATAGACCTAATTAAAAGAGATAAAGAAGGAAACTACTTCATACTAAAAGGTACCATAGAAAATAAAGCAATCAAATTAGAAGAGCTAAGAATTGCCTACCTGTCAGATATATGGAGAAGGGAAGAATTCATGACCAAACAAGAGATAGAGAACATTATGAAACTTAGAATAAATAAGTTTGATCATATTAAATTGAAAAGCTCTTGTACAAACAAGATTAGAAGGAAAGCAGAAAGCTGAAAAACGATTTTTATAGCAAGTGTCTCTGATGAAGGCCTCGTTTCTCAAATATATAGAGAACTGAGACAAATTTATGAAAATATAAGCCATTCCCCAAATGATAAGCGGTCAAAGGATATGAACAGCCAGTTTTCATATGAAGAAATCAAAGATATCTATAGGTATATGAAGAAGTGCTCTAAATCACTTTTGATTAGAGAAATGCAAATTAAAACAACTCTGAGGTACCACCTCACACCAATCAGATTGGCTAATATGACAAAAAGAGAAAATGATAAATGCTGGAAAGGATGTGGGAAAATTGGGACACCAATGCGCTGTAGGTGGAGGTGTGAACTGATACAACAATTTGGAACTATGCCCAAAGGACAACCAAACTGTGCATACCCTTTGATCCAGCAGTATCACTGCTAGGTGTGTTTTCCAAAGAGATCATAAAAAAAGGAAAAGGACCTACATGTGCAAAAATATTTGTAGCAGCCCTTTCTGTGGTGGAAAAATACTGGAAATTGAGGGGATGCCTATCAATTGGGGAATGGGTGAACAAGGTGTGGTATATGAATGTAACAGAATATTATTGTGCGATAAGAAATGATGAACAGACAGATTAAAAAAAACTAGAAAGACTTATACAAACTGATGCAAAATGAAATGAGCAGGACCAGAAAAACATTGTACACAGCTTCAAAACACTGTGTGATGATCAACCATAAATGACTTGGCTCTTCTCAGCCACACAGTGATCTAAGACAAGTACAAAGGACTCACAAAGAAAAATGCTATCCATATCCAGATAAAGAACCAATAGACTCAGAATGTAGATCAAAGAATGTTTTTCACTTACTTTATTCTTTTTCATGATTTTATTTCCTTTTGTTCTGTTTCTTCTTCCACAACTGTGGTGAATATGGAAATATGTTTCACATGATAGTACATGTATAAACTATATCAAACTGCCTACTATTTTTAGAAGAGGAGAGGGAAGGGAGAGAGAGAGAAAACTTTAGAACTTGAAATCTTGTAAAAATGAGTGCTAAAAATTTTCTTGATATATAATTAGGGGGAAAATGAAATACTATTTAAATAAAAAAATAAAAGCATGCATTTTCTTATCTTTCCTGAAGAAGTTTTCAACTTAAATAGATTTAACAATAAAAAATTCAGTACATGCATATGTTGGAATTTTAATGGGCTCCAATTTATTGTTCTTTTTAAATCACCATCCAAACAAAGCATTTTGCAAAAGAAAAAGCTGAACTATTGTTAATGTCACAGTTGTTAAGTTAAAATCCCAATAGACATTGTCATTTGCTCATCGCCCAAGGACATATATAAGGCTAATCAACGAGACCATCTGTGTGTTATAATTACACAGTTAAGATGGGGGGGGAGGGAATGTCAAAGTGACAGAACTCAGAGATTAAGCAAAAAAAAAAATAGAAGGAAACTGATTTAGGCTTCTTGTGTTTAAAATGATTAAGAATTGAAATGAGTTCATTTAAGAGGAGAGTCACCATTGCTCATTGGATAGTAAAGCTGTCCTCTGAGCTAGTGAGATCTGGGTTCAAGTCCTGCCTCAGAAGCAAACTTGGGTGTGTGACACTGGGCAAGTCAGAACTTTTCAGTGCTCTAGCCAGTAGAGTCAAGGTCAAATAGAATCAGGGCCACTAGACCATACCTAAGGATCTTGGTGGGCCTCATGCTGATTTAGGAAACTACATATTAAAACTATATGTTATATTTTTAAAATAAAATTTTATTGACATTTCTATTCCTTACATCACCATAGTACCCCACATAACCTTCTCTCTCCTCCTCCCAAAAAATCATCCCATATAACAAACACTATTTTTTTTTAGAGAGGAAAAAAAGGTCAGTCCAACTGATCAATCGGTGCATTGAAAAAAGTCCAAAAACACATGCAATGTTCTATTGTACCCCTGTTCTACTTATTTAATTTGTCAAATACTTCCCAATTACATTTTAATCTGGTTCCAGCAGTACTTAGGAATGGAACAAATATTTGGCACCTCTGCTCTAGGCAACTAAGGCTAATAATTGCAAAGAAGATGGCAACCTGAATTGGTGGAGGAAGTTTCCTTGCCTGGAAATCTCCTAAAATCAATTAAATTAAGTGTTCAAGTCCTATCTTTTAAGATAATTCTGGAGAAAAAATTGGGTTCAAATCCTAGCTCTAACACTTTTTTATTACTTGTGTGATTGTGGGCAGGTCATCTCTGAGCCCCAATTTCTACAACTATAATGTGAAGAGTTAGACTTGATTAACTTATAAGGCCGCCTCCTGGGGGATGCCCATCCATTGGGGAATGGCTGAACAAGTTGTGGTGTATGAGTGCAATGGAATACTACTGCGCTATAAGAAATGAAGAGCAGGATGACTTCAGAAAAACCTTGAAAGACTTCCACGCATTGATGCAAACTGAAGTGAGGAGAACCAGGAGAACATTGTACACAGTAATAGGAACATTGTGCAGTGATCAGCTATGATAGACTTAGCTCTTCTCGGCAATACAATGATCCAAGACAAATCCAAAAGGCGCGTAATGGAAAATGCTGTCCACATCCAGAAAAAGAACTGATGGAGTCTGAATGAAGATCCAAGAATACTATTTTCCCTTAATTTTTATTGGTTTTTTTTCCTTTTGTTCTGTTTCTTCTTTCACAACAAACATGGGAAGATGTTTAACATGATTGCCCATATATAATAACCTATATCAAATTGCTTACCATCTTGGGGAGAAGAGAGGAGGGAAGAGAAGGAGAAAATGTGGAACTCAAAATTTTATATAAAAGATGAATGTTAAAAATTGTCCTTAAATGTAATTTTAAAAAATACTATTTAAAAAGAAAAAAAAATAAGGCACCTCCTAACTTAGACGGATTTATGGTCCCTACAGTGAATTTTTCTAATCTGTTTCCTTTTCGGGGAATTTCTAGGCGACAACGCCATCTACTGGCTACTGCAATTCATGTGTAAATAACTCAAAAGAATTTAATAGCCTCTAATAAGAATAAATCAAGCCCACCATGCCACACTCCAGTTCCTCTATGAGGAGATAAAGGAAAGCATAGATGTTTCTCAAACATTACAAAACCTGGGCTTCGAGGCTATAAGAACATAGAAGTCGAGGTAAGAGGTTAAGGAGTCTGGAGGAGGTGTGAGAGGAGAGGGGGATCTCAGGGCAGGTGAGACCACTTTTATGCATCAGACACGTGAAAAGTTGTGCGTGAAGTCTTAAAAATTTGCCTCCGATCTTGTTTTTTTTTTATTTTTTTTATTATTTAATATATTTAGTTTTCAGCGTTGATTTTCACAAGAGTTTGAATTACAAATTTTCTGCCGATTTCTACCCTCCCCCCGCCACTCCAGGATGGCGTATATTCTGGTTGTCCTGTTCCCCAGTCAGCCCTCCCTTCTGTCACCCCACTCCCCTCCAATCCCCTTTTCCCTTTCTTTCTTGTAGGGCAAGATAAATTTCTATGCCCCATTGCCTGTGTATCTTATTTTCTAGTTGCATGCAAAAACTTTTTTGTTTTTGTTTTTGAACACTATTTTTTAAAACTTTGAGTTCCAAATTCTCTCCCCTCTTCCCTTCCCACCCACCCTCCCTAAGAAGTCAAGTAATTCAACATGGACCACATGCGTATCATTATGTATAACCCTTCTACAACACTCATGTTGTGAA
>JAQQSZ010017713.1:0-10738 GCA_028646595.1 Phalanger gymnotis | reverse complement strand
GATTTTGTCAGTAGATTTTTTTTTCCATTTTTTCCAGTTTTTATTTTACCTCCCTAATTTGGTTTTTAAAATCTTCCTTTAGCTCCTCCAGTAATGCTTTTTGGGCTGGAGACCAGTTCACATTACCTTTTGAGGTATCAGATGTGGATATAGTGTCATTGGTATCCTCTTCCAAATTCGTATTTTGATCCTGCCTGTCTCCATAAAGAGAATCAATGGTCCTTGGGTTTTTTTGTGTTCTTCATGTTGGTTAGCCTTTTCCTGGCTTTACAATAAATTTCTCCTTTTGGAACTCAGTGCTCTCTGTCCCAGCTTTCTTATTATGGGGATCGTGAGTCTCGTTGTTGGCTTTGTCAATTATAGCCTTCAGTTTCCTGAGGTGTCGTGGAGGGATTCTGGCTGCCTGAAATCTCCTCTTCCCCTGGGGTTGGTCTCCAGCACTGTTGCTCTTCAGCAATGATCTCAGCTCTTTGTTGTTTGGGTTGGGTGTCTGGCACTTCCCCTGGGGGAGCAAGAGTATGTGTGGGCTCCTGGTGTTGACCCCCTGCTGGTTCTGCCCCTCTGGGACTCGGGTACTCCCACTACTCAGCGACTGAAGCCCCACTTCTGTCTCCTCTATTCCAGTGTTTTTTTCCCCCCATGGAATTCTCTGGGTGAGGAGGGGAGTGATTAGAGCCATTTACCCGACCATTATGTCTCCCAGAAGTTCAAGAAGCATTTCATACCTTTGGGCTGCAAGCCTCAGGAGTTGGTATCTCATGGTTGGTGGTGTTGGGCTTCCTCTCGTTGCTTCCACAGAGTGCTGTCCTGTGTTGGGAGGCATGGGGATCTCCACTGGTTTTGAGCAGCTTTCTCCCAGCCTTTCTCCCACATGGGTTTCCTGGCCAGCTGCTTTTGGTCCCATCTGGAGCAGCTCTACACACTGAGCGCTCTCCTAGGCCACAGATTTGTCCCTTCTGCCTTTCAGACTCTCCTAGCTGGGAAATTTGCCCCACTCAGACTGATTGCAGTTTCTAACTCTCTCAAATCTGCTCAAGTTCACTTTTTTATAGGAATCTGACAGAACTTGTGAGAGAGCTCTGGTAAGACACTGTTTTCATGTTGCCATCTTGGCTCAACCTCCCCCCCCCCCAAAAAAAAATCTTTTGCCTGTTACAAAACCAATAAGAACCCACTTTATTTCTCATTTTGAAAACCATGGCTACATGTGAATGATAGAAGGGCAGGGCTGGCCGAGGTCGGGGGTGGGGGGGGACGACTGTAGAATACAGTGACAGGACAGATGATTAAGCTTAGTAGTTCTCTATCTCATTGGAAGGGAAAGAGTTGGTGACTTCCATCTCATCCTTGCAGTGTGAATAGTCAAGCAGCCTTGATAGGGTCTGAGTGTTTTGGGGCCAAGGTAGAGTGTAAAGTGTATTAGGGGGTGTGCTCTGTGGTGGTGGCTTTTGTTTTGTATGTATGTATGTATATATATATATATATATATATATATATATATATATATATATATACTTTATTTTTCAAAAAATATATCTGAATACATGTTGCATCCTGCTATTACGGCTTAAGCTAATTCAGGAGTGAAACACATTTTTTTTTCTTCATCCCAAGAACTTTGGATTTAATAAATGCTTCCCACCCCAATTGATTTGGTTTGGCCATTTCTTCTTAATCTATTTATCATTATATTATTTTATTTTATAAATTGTAAAGTTACATTTTTATCTTAGGCCATTGTGGATTTTCTTGTTATTTTGCCATACCTGTTGTACTTTTTAAAAATGTTTTTCCATTGTGCTTTATGGTTTATTTTGCATCAAAGCAAAATGTTTATTAATTATTTACTGCACTTTTTAAAAATCACAATTGCTTACATTTTAGTTGTTTTATTTCTGTCTTTATTAGCCTCACTTGATTCTACTTTTGGGGAGTTATAGTTATACTCAACTTTTGTCTTGTAATTACAAAAGAAATTCATGAATCTCCACCAGTTCTCTGAATTCTGTCTTTGTTGTTTGAACCCTCAACTATTCTACTATACAGACATTCACTTTTTTCTTGTATAAACCTTGTGAGGCTAGCTGTCTTTAGCCTCATGGAGTGAGATGATGTGGGTGCTCAAATGGGTAATGTCTCTGAGTAAAGTATACAGAAAATTTTGTACCATGTTGGGGGTAAATAATCCCCTTTCCCTCTCTTTGGCTCTGTCTGACTGTCTCCCAACTATTCCATCTTCTCACAACCCAACCATTTTCCATGCAAAAGTTTACTTTTATTTTCCTCTTATGACTTAACATGATCAATGTTTATTTGAGTGTGATTGATTCAGATAGTGATTTGCTGTCAGGAAACCAGGCTAGAACCATGCAGTGGCCAGCCTAAAAGAACCCTGAAATCCACTGTGATGGTACTGCATCCTCTGTGCCAGATGCATTGGAGGATTAGGGTTAAGGAAGTGAATGTGAGCTTTAAAGTATTTCTATGTTTTTTTTAAGTATTCTGACATTTAATATTGTTCCATAAGGCCTTGGCCTTGTAGTGTTGTTTGTTTCTTGTCATGTATATTCAACTTTAAGTTTTTGATTATTTTGTTATCTTATGATTGTTAAGTTGGAGGAGTTATATTGAAAACATATTTTGCATGATATTGCCAATCTCAGGACCTTCTTTTAAAATTTTCTTTTCTTTGAGAATGTAGTAGGTTTTATGGTTTATTTTCTCGATGTATAACATAGTTTAGGTGGTGCCCCCATCTCATTCATCAAATATTTACTGAAAAACATGTAGAAACATCTTTTCTCATTAATTTTTGCTTCTCTCTCTCTCTCTCTCTCTCTCTCTCTCTCTCTCTCTCTCTCTGACATTGGTTTGAAACTTATTAAGTTTTTAAAAACAGGAAAATGATGAAATCTTAGAGAATATATGTAAATTAATATTATTTTTCTTAAAATCAATTTTAAAAGTAGCCATAGCAATACAATCTAGAAGAACTTTATGTATAATTTACTAAATCCAAGTGATAGAAGTCTAGAAAGGAGAACAAGATTAATACAACACTTACAATAGCCTTTTCTAGATGTTGATTGTAATATTTTAAAAAAAGGAAATTATCATGAATTTCATGTAGTATTTTAAGTACATGCAATTTTTTTTCTAACCTTCCCAACATACAAAAATCATGGTGATATACTTGATGTTTGTTTTCTGTTAATGAACGGAATCAATTTGGTTTCCAGAATTAATTCTACTTTCCAAATTGTATTTTAGGTCCTTTTAATGTATATTTTCTTTGCCAGGCAGTAACATACAAATCTCAGAAATAAGCATATATGTATGCCTAAGAAGTATAATGGAATATGTGCATGGATGTGAACAGATAATGTGCAAAAGAAGAACAACTTTATTATGAGTATTTTAAAGATGTTCAAACTCACATATTCAGAGATGGCACAAGAAAACAGTATGTGTTACCATCTCCAACCCATTAATTTGGCCAAAAATATTAAAATCAAATTTTCTTAGTGCTATTATGGAAAGAAAAAAAAAGAATGTGCATATCCATTGTTCTACTGCAAAGCAGTGGAAATTTGTGGTGATACCAAGATAGCAGTAGAAATATTAAAAGTAATAAAAATAATATAACTTTGACTCAATGGTTGAATTATTGGGAAATAATGTGTAAGTCTGATCAAAATGACAACATAAAGAGCTATGTATTAAAAGATTTGAGTAACAACATTTGCAACTTCAAGAAACTGAAATTGCCTTAAATGTCTTATGACTCGGGAAATGTTTGAATAAATTTTGGTACATTAATGTTATAGAATATGGCTATACCGTTAAGATCAACATGTATGAAAAGTAAATAAACAGGTGAAGACCATTATGAATTTTTTAAAAAAATGGAAGAAAAAAAGAACCAGGATAACTGAGTATAAGCTAACTGTGAGGATAAGAGGGAACAAGTGAATGAGAATGGATGACACACAAATTGTATTGCATCTTAGAAGGGATTACTGAAAAGTTGTACATTATAAGTAGTTGCAAGACAATTTTGGTGGCATTGATCCTTATGTTAAGTTTATAATAAATCATTTTAAAAAAGAAAATATGTATGTGTAGGTACAAACAAAAATTGTGTACTATTTATTAAAAAGGAAAGAAAATAAGATTGTTGCTACGTTAATAAACTTAAAGGCTAAGTAGGAAGATACACTGACATTTGGAGAAGAATTTGAAATCAAGGCAAGGCACCCATGACATTAGGATTTTAGGTGAATGGGGTACATAATTTGTCTTAAAGATTACTTTTTAACAATATATTAATTGTGAAGATCACATTTCTTACTTGAATAATTTTTACACAGATGTATCTTTTCCTTTAGAGTTTTCTAAATTTCTTTGCAATCTCTAAACATTTTAGCTGATAAAATTTTCAAAGTATCCAGTAATTTTGAAAGTTACTTTGAAATCTGGTGCATAAATCCATTTTAACTAATAAAATCTGCAAAATAGACAGTTCTTTTGAAAGTTGTTTCAAGAAGTGGTAATGTTCATTAGATTCAACTTTTTTAATAGCTAATTTTCTAATTGAATAAAAAAATCCCAGATTGTATATTAAGAAAGAGTTTCAATATGAGATTCCTCCAGGTGCTTTATTTCACATATTTTATGTATACATATTTAATGTATTACAAAAGATCATACACAAAGTTCAACAAAAACAGTTGAAGATCAAAAATGGAGGATAGTGTTTTGTGTGACTTGGAATAAGATATCTGGATTTCTATTCATTTCCCACACTTACTTGTTGTTTGTCCATGTTAAATCACTTAAAATTCCTGAATTAGTAAGTGAATCAATACGTTTATGCTAATTTTCAATATTCTAAGGACTGTGCTAAGGACTGATGATATAAATACAAAGTATCCATTTCCTTTCTTTTAAGGAGCTTAAGTTACAATAGGTGGAGATGACAAACATATGAGAGAATAATGTTTTTGTCTAAGAAGACACCCAGATTGTGATAAATAGGGCAATCCAATGACATCCCTTTTCCAAAGCCAATGATAGTATGGATTTTGTTACAATTTTTATAGAAAGAGGAAGAAATGGGTTTGGGGACACAATCCAAACAAAGGAGGGTATCCACTTGTCATGACGAACATGAGGATGTTTAGGCAGAAGGAGTTCAGAGTTGAATGATTCAACACATCCAAAGGTGAGTTTCTGCATGACATCTCTTTTACCTCACAGAATTGCCCTGAGGATCTAGTAGTATGACGTAAGTAAAACTCTGCAAAACCAAAAATTAAACCTGAACATCAGCTAATGTTATTAATTTCACATGAAGGAATACCAGAAGCCATTAGTAAGAGGAATGCAAATCAAAACTACCTTGAGGTTTCACCCCATACTCTGCAAATTAGTAGAAATTACAAAAATGGCAATATTCAATGGTGAAGTGATAGTGGAATGATATGAATACTCATAAATTGTTAGTGGAGCTATAAAATTATACGACTATTTTGGAAAGAAATTTGAAATTAGGCAACAAAATGTAACTAAAATATCTATATTATTTTAAAAAGATTGAATTATTAGGCTAATATCCCAAGAAAGTGTTGAACAAGAAGGTCCCCATATATACCAAAATATTGATAGAAGCACATTTTGTGATAGCTAAAAATTGAAATCTAAGTAGATCATCAATTAGAGAATTGTACTAATTTTGATACATAAACATAATGGAATATTGCTAAATTTAAGAAATGATGTATGTGAGGAATACAGAGAAGCAAGGAAATATCTTTATGAACTAATGCAGAATGAATTAAGCAGCACAAAGAAACAATATACACAATAACTACAACAATGTAAATGGACAGGACAAATATACACCAAAAAATCAAAAGTGAATGTAATAAAATTATAGAGATCAATCCAGACTGGAATAAAGAGATATAAGAAGACACCCCCAAGGAGACTTTATGGAGGAGTGAGGTCCACAGGTATTACACATTGCATGTGTTTTGGGAGTCTTTCAATGTGACCATTTTTGCTGATTTTTTTCTTCTCTAAAAAATACTTTGTTATATGGGACAACTCTTGCAAGGAGGGGAAAGATAGATACTTGGGAAAAGCATTATAAACTATGAAGCAGAAGACATAAATATAGAAAAAAGGAATGTAAAGGAAATTTAAAAGGGGTCCAGAAAGCAGGAAAGTGTAAGAACTGCTTTAATGAATTTAAATTAGAAAAACAAAAACAAGATACACGTAGTAGGAGGAAAAAATCCCTGCATAATAGAAGTTCACAGATTTAAACAGAATCCTCTTCTTTCTCAACATTTTGAAACTGTCCAATTTATTGATGTCTACAGAGTTCATGAGCAGCTAGGTGGTGCAGTGGATAGAGCACTGGGACTGGAACCAGCAAGACTCATGCTTATGAGTTCAAATCTGGCCTCAGACACTTACTAGCTGTGTGACCCTGGGCAAGTCGCTGAACCCTATTTGCCCCACTCTCTCATCTGTACAATGAGCTGGAGAAGGAAATGGCAAACCATTCTAATATTTTTTTTAAAATAAGTTCATTTATTTTTAGTTTTCAACATAAATTTCCATAAGTTTTAAATGTTCTCCCCCCCTTTTCTCCCCTTCCCCTCCCCCAAACCACATACAATCTGATATAGGCTGTACATATACATTTCTATTAAACAGATTTCCACATTAGTTACATTGTATAGAAGAGTTAGCATGAGAGTACCCATGAGAAAAAAAAAAACATAAAACATAACAAAACAAAATGAAAATAGTCTACTTTAATGTGCATTTAGACTCCATATTTCTTTTTCTGGATGTGGATGACATTTTCCATCATGAGTGTTTTGGAATTTTTTTAGGTCCTTGTGTTGCTTAGATCTAAGTCTATCAAAGTCAGTCATAACACACTGTGGCTGTTACTGTATATGATGTTCTCCTGGTTCTGCTCACTTCACTCAACATCAGTTCATATAAGTCTTTCTAGGTTTTTCTGAAGTCTCTTAGTTCATTTCTTATAGCATAATAGTATTCCATATTACATTCATATTCTACAAATTGTTCAGCCATTCCCCAATTGATGGGCATCCCCTCAATTTCTAGTTCCAGTGTTGGCCACTACAAAGAGTGCTGCTATGAATATTTTTGTACATATTGCTCCATTTACCACTTGTGTGATCTCTTTGGGATACAGCCCTAGACGTGGTATTGCTGGGTCAAAGGATATGCCCATTTTTGTAGCCCTTTGGGAATAATTCCAAATTGCTCTCCAGAATGGTTGGATGAGTTCACAACTCCACCAACAATGAATTGGTGTTCCAACTTTCCCACATCTTCTCCAACATTTATCATTTTCTGTTTTGTCATGGTAGCCAATCTGATAGGTGTGATGTGGTACTTCAGAGTTGTTTTGATTTGCATTTCTGTAATCAATAGTGATTTAGAGCATTTTTCATATGATTATAGATAGCTTTAATTTCTTCCTCTGAAAACAGCCTGTTCATATCCTTTGACCATTTATCAATGGGAGAATGACTTGTATTCTTATAAATTTGACTCAGTTCTTTATATGTTTTAGAAATGAGGCCTTTATCAGACCTAC
Source organism: Phalanger gymnotis (assembly GCA_028646595.1). Lineage (NCBI taxonomy): Eukaryota > Metazoa > Chordata > Mammalia > Diprotodontia > Phalangeridae > Phalanger > Phalanger gymnotis. Next base: position 3,090 of record JAQQSZ010017713.1, on the reverse strand, counting down.
TAGTCATAAAAGTTCTTTCTCAGTTTTCTGCTTCCTTCCTAATCTTGGTTGCATTGGCTTTCTTTGTAGAAAAACTTTTCAATTTAATAGAATCAAAATTATCCATTTTGCATTTCATAATGTTCTCTATCTCTTGTTTGGTCACAAATTACTCCATTCTCCATAAATCTGACAGATAAACTATTCCTAGCTCCCCTAATTTGGTTATAGTATCAACCTTTTTATCTAAACCTTGTACTCACTTGGACTTTATTTTGGTACATGGTGTCCAACGTTAGTCTATGCCCAGTTCCTGCCATACTATCTTACAGTTTTCCCAGCAGTTTGTTGTCAAATAGTGAGTTCTTATCCCACATTGTGGACTCTTTGGGTTTATCAAGCAGTAGAGTACTATAATCATTGACTGCTGTGTCCTGTGTACCTAACCTATTCCACTAATCTAGTAACCTATTCCTCTATTTCTCAGCCAGGACCAAGTTGTTTTAATGTTTCTGCTTTATACCACAATTTAAGATCTAGTATGGCTAGGCAATCTTCCTTAGCATTTCTTTTCATTATTTCTCTTGATATTCTGGAACTTTTGTTCTTCCACATGAATTTTGTTATCATTTTTTCTTGGTCTATGGAATAATTTTTGGTAGTTTGATTGGTATGACACTGAATAACTACAGTAATTTAGATAGAATTATCATTTTTATTATATTAGCTTGGCCTACCCATGAGCAACTGATGTTTTTCCAATTATTTAGATCTGACTTTATTTGTGTGAAAAGTATTTTGTAATTGTGTTCATATAGTTCCTGGGTTTGCTTTGGCAGTTAGACTCCCAAATAATTTATAATGTCTACAGTAACTTTAAATGGAATTTCTATATCTCTTGCTGTTGAGCATTGTTAGTAGTATACAGAAATGCCCCACTCCAGTATCTTTGCTATGAAAACCTTAAAGTGGGATCCTGAGGGACACAAGTGAAACAATACAACAGCAACAACATAGAATCCACAATAAGGAAAATTTAGAAAAAAATAGGAAAGTTAGGAAAAAAGGTAAAGGTGTAAGTACGTACATTGTTACTTGTATGTTGTCTATCCAATTAGAATACACTTTCACTGAGGCAGATAAGTGGTACGGTGGAGTCAGAAAGAACAGAGAAAGAATCTGCTACTGAAGTCCAATTCACCAACCTGTCAATTATAACATTTCTATTCTTATCCTTTTCTCCAATCCTATAGCCAAAAGGTTGGACATTTGTGGGCACGGGGCTTTCATGGGCAACTTAATGCACCCCACCTCTGCAGTTAATCCATTGCCAGTATAACAGACTTCTACTGACTGACTGAATTAGAGAAAACTGAAAAGTTGAGAAGAATGAAAAATGGTAATAGGCTTGAGAGTCAAAAAATGTTGAAAGAAGGTAAAGATAAATTAAAAGTTGTATCAAGCTATTTAATTCAGAATGAAAGGAGACAAGAAACCAGTAAAAGAATAAAGAAAAATGGAGAAGACCCATCAAAATACAAATAGTTTTCATAGGTCGTCCCTCAGCATTATCCTAAGAGATTCATTAGTATCTTCCAAGGCTCAACATAGAAATTACAGAGAAGGAAAACAAAATCATTACTACTAAAGGTAGAAAAACATACCTTACTCTAGTAGCCACTTGGAGCATTAGAGTAACAGTGCTTCACGTGGTCATCCTTATCATCTGAGGGAAGCATATATTATGTAGTTCCTGGTTTGAGAGAATCTATCTATATCTATCTATCTATCTATCCATCTATCTATCTATCTATCTATCTATCTATCTATCTATCTATCTATCTATAAATTATTGTTATGAGTCCATGGAGGAACAAAGTAGCAATGACTCTTCTGATCCAGAAAGATTGGCAGGAACCTTATATTCAAGGACATTGTAGAAAATTTATTAGTGAATAAATTAAAGAATTGATAGGTGATCAAAGAAGAGAAATAAACAAGATTTGTAAGAAAAGAGACATCTCATTGTACAAATGCTTTGCAGCAAAGGGATTTGATCCCAAATCACCTTATGGGGAAGAGAGTAAGAATATTGCTTGTTTTAAGATACTCTAAAATGACAATTGAATGACTTCATGTACATATGGACTGATTTAGAAGAACAATCTCCTTAAGTTAGAAAGTCAGAAAAGGACAGAAATAAGAATTCGAACAACAAATCAGGAAGTCTAAAACAAGATTAGTGAATTCAGAAGAAAAAATATAAATAAATAATTAGTAGTAAAGTATCTGGGGAAAAGATTATTTAGACAATGACAGTAGAAAAGCAGAAGGAAAAATAATGGTTCAAAATGAAATTTAAAAAATACTAAAAGAACACATAAGAGCTCTTCAAAACAAGGATATGTGATATGAAAAGATATTACAAAGATATTACATAAAGATTATAATAGTTCCAATAAAACATCACGAAAAAGGAAACCTGAACATTTTAAAAAGTCAGCATGTTGGTAAGCAAAATGGGCTCCTTAAAACTTAGTTCAACAGGTGCCCTTGAGGCATTTGGCTTTTGTTTGCCTTGAGTGATTCAGCTATTTCATTGAATCTTGCTAAGTGGTAAGCCTCAGGCCCAAAGCCCTATTGGGTGTGGGACCTATGTGGGTGTGGATTGATGATTGAGCCAGAGACAGCTACAGCCGAAGCTGAAGATAAAGCCAAAGCCGAAGCAGGAGCTGTGGAAGCAGAGCCGACCCAGAAGTAGAGCCAACCCAGAAGTAAAGCCGAACTGTGTATGGACCAAGAAGTGCCGAGCAAGGACTTGAGGCCAGTGGGTAATCTTCTTACCCAAGAGGGGAAGCATGAATATGATTTGGTTTAATACCATCATGTTTTTCTGTGGCCTCCTGGTTACTCTTGTGAGGCGGATTTATTGGGCCTGGAAGCTTTTGATCAAAATATCAAAATGGGGAGGCTGGTTCATGGGTCTGTTACTTTGGAGCCTGAATAAATGCTTTAATCCTTCTGCCTTCTGCTTAGAGAATTCCTTATATCCTGTGGTTCTGAACCATTCAGACATATATATGATTCTCTTTGAAATCATAAATTCTGCCT
>JAQQSZ010017712.1:0-10738 GCA_028646595.1 Phalanger gymnotis | reverse complement strand
GGGAGAAAATTTGTAATTCAAAATCTTGTGGAAATCAATGCTGAAACTAAAAATATTAAATAAATAATAAAATTTTAAAAATCACATCATTTGGCTTTTCAAAATAAAATATCAGCTCCTGATTCTGGTACTCAAGGCTTCTGCAATCTGCCTCCAGCCTGCCTCTCCAGTTCAATCCCACAAAGCTCCCCTTTCCTTGGCTTTAACTCCCAGAACCCTGAACTTCCTTCAGGATCTACCTCTTCCTGAAGCCTTCCCAGTTGCTAATACTGTCTTCGAATTATCATGTATTATTGTTCACAGCTGTCTGTGTCTGTGTTGTATTCTCTCTCCCCTGTCCACTGCCCCTTAAGAATAGGGACAGGTTTTTTTTTCTATCCTTGTATTCCACAAGGCAATGTATAGCAACCGGTGTTTGATAAATGCTTGTTGCATTAAATAAATGTTGTGACCAACCCTGTGAGGTAGGTAATGAGCTATATAGAGACACTGACATATCTATCTATAGCCCTACAGTAATATCTATATATCTATTATATTATATCCTTCATTTTATGAATTCATTAGTGTGTATGAAGTTCCCATGTGGGAGGAACCTCCTTCTATTAGTCCAGATCAGTAACTGCTCTGAAATTTAGAGGCTTAGAGAGTACAATATTTTTATCCCCATTTTACAGATAAGGAAACTGAGATAAGGTCACATAGCTAATAAGTGGCAGAATCAGGAATGTTTTATGGTTTTACAAATCACGCTTTTCCCCAACAGCCCTGTAAGCTGTTGAGATGTCATAGGCAGTAGAGTTGGCAGGGACCTTAGAGGGTGCCCAGTCTAACCCCTGGGGAACTTGAAGTGTAGCTGAAAAGACTAGGAAGGGATTGAGTTCCCACCTGGGGTAGCCCCTTAAACTGAAGATATAATACTTAGCAGAAATTCTGTGTCTGTATCTGTAAAGGCAAAAGCCTTTATCAGGATTTGAATTACTAATAGACTTCGTTTTGCTCTTTCATACAGCGTGCTGGAAATGTGCCTAGCAAGTCGAGCGGAATGGAAACTGGAGGTAAGACAGACCTACTCTCAAAATCTGTCCTATTCTTTAAATTAATAACAATAATAACTCCCATTTGGTTAGCGTTTTATAGTATCTCTGAGGAGGGTAGGGCAAGGATTACTATGCCTTGTCTTATAAAAGAAGAAATTGGCTAATAAGTGATGCTACTAGGACTTGCACCCAGATCTTCTGACTCTTGAGTCCATTGCTCTTTCCACTCTCCTGAGCTATTATTAATTAGCATTTCTCAGTGGCTTACAGCTGTAAGTACGTACTCTTACGGAATTTACAAAGTATAAAGCAGAATTGGCATTATGCCCAGGCAGAGTAGGTATCTCAATAAAGCTTGAGTTCCAGCAGACTGTGAAGGCCCACTGCCCCAATCAAAACTTCAGTACCTGTTGTCTAATACTGTCACAGTATCTTTAGCTTTGATCCATATTAAAAGCACATAGGGGCGGGCAATATTTTGAGCTGTTGTCAGCCATTTATAAGCAAATATAAATGGATGCCATGTACCTTTCATGACAGCAAGTTTTGATAGGAATTGGGGGAAGGAGCTCTGAGGATATTAGGAACTCGAAGGGGTGGGAAGGCCACAGAATTGGAAGGCTGTTAACACTCAAGGCAAACTTTGAGATATTTCCTAGAGTTGGTTCTAATCCCTGCATTCCTGGATCTAAAGGGCCAAGCCAGGGATGAGGAACTGCAGCCTTATACCTTTAGTCCCCTCATCTTGTAATAGTAGGCACTGGAAACTTTCAAGACTTTCTATGTTTGTTGCACATACACCAAAGCCCTCTTCTGTTGCTTCATCAAAATATGAAGGAGAGACCACAGGCTGTCAACCAGCTCTGCCAGGTCCGAACAGGCTGGGAGGACTTTGGAGGTGTTTTTCATTATTTTATTTTTCTCAATTACATGTAAAAATAATTAACATTGATTTTAAAAAATTATGAGTTTCACATTCTCTTGCTCCCTCCCCTCCCCTGTCTGGGGACATTTGTATGACATGCAGTCATGCAAAACATATTTCCCTATTGTTCATGTTGTGAAAGAAAACACAGACCAAAAAGACCCAAGAAAAATAAAGTTAAAAAACGTATGCTTTGATCTGCATTAAGACTCTAGTTCTTTCTCTAGAGGTAGAGTGCATTTTTTCATCATAGATTCTTCAGAATTGCCTTGGATCATTGTATTGCTGAGAATAGCTAAGTCACTCGTAGTTAATCATTGTACAACATGGCTGTTACTGTGCACAATGCTCTCCTGGTTCTGCTCACTTCAGTTTGCATGTAAGTCTTCACTGGGAGGACTTTGAGTAGCACTAACTTATTGCCTTCAGAGGTTCAGGGGCTCATCACCACAAGGTTGCCCACCAGTGGTTAGTTTTTCATTGAAAATTCGTAAAAATGGTCTACTAAGGCAAGAAGAGGTCATGATCTGCACTGGTAGAGAGAGTATGCAAGGATCCCCACTAACACAATTACCAAGGCTTAGAAGTACATTACTTGTTGCTGTTCGGTCATTTTAGTTGTGTCTGACTCTTCATGACCCCGTTGGGGGTTTTCTTAGCAAAGATACTGGAGTGGCTTGCCATGTCCTTCTGCAGCTCATTTTACAGATGAGGAAACAGAGGCAAACAGGGTGAAGTGACTTGCTCAGGGTCACACAGTAAGTGTCTGAGACGGAACCTGGCTCCAGGCCTGGCACTATATCCGCTGTAGCACCACCTAGCTGCCCAACATTAGTTGAGAGGAGAATAAAGGAACTTCAGTGCTGAAGGGGAAGGGGATTTGCAGAGGCCTTGTGCCTCCATAGACCTGCTGTAAATCTTGTTTCTTCTCTCCCACTGTCACCTAGGGAGGCCCTCTCTTGGGACCACTCTACAAGCTTGGTTCTACTTGATACCTTCTGTCCCCACAGCTGGCAAAGCCCTACCAGCTGTTGCTACCACTTTGATGATTTGTGATTCTAAATCACCTGTCTGGATCCCTGCCTGCTCAGCCGTTCCCTCCTGTGCCTCCCCTTCCACACACATATATACACATACTCACACTGTATTACATATATAAGCATATATTCACACATGCATAGATATATATGTATATATATATATATAGTACATGCATGTGTACACAGATAATTAAATAAATTTTATGACCAGCCCTATGAGGTAGGTAATAAGCTGTAGAGAGACATCAAGATATCTCTTTATAGCTCTATAGTAATGTTTCATTCCATCCCTCACCTATGCTTTTATTCGTGTATACAGAGCTCCCATGTATGAGGAACTTCCTTCTACCAGTACAAATCAGCAACTTCTCTGAAACTTAGTTTAAAAGTACAATATTTTTATCCCCATTTTACAGATGAGGAAACTGAGATAACTTCACAGAGCTAATATATGACGGAATCAAGACTCAAACTCAGGCCTCCTGACTCTAAGCTCTTTTCACTCTACTGTGCTAATCATACCCAAGCGTTCTATTAATATTAATGCTAATAATGTTTTAATGTATGTCTATTTTCTCTTTCTTATATTCACTTCTTCCATCTTCTATAACTCACTGAAACCAGACTTTCTTCAGAAGACACTCCATTCCTCACTACCTTCTCCTTCTCTGACTTCTCCCTCTATACACTGGCCCAGGAGTCTGCATGCTCTGCTACCATCCCTCACAAACTCCTCCAGCCACTCTCCCTCCTTCAGCCTGGTTCACCATCATCTTCCCTACACTACGCCCTGTGAGCATCCTCGATGACTTCAGTCTGCACATTGCTCAACCTTGGAACACCCTGGCCTTCCAGGGCATGACTCTCCTCGAGTCCCACAACCTGTCTTTTCACTCCCAGGGCTCACTGTCCCAAAATGTTCTGCCCCCAAAATCTTGAATGCTAAAGTTCCCTCTGATCCCAATCTTCCATCGTTCCGCTATCTCCATACCCTCCTATCTGTCATCATCTCTGATCCTTCAGTCCCTCCCTGTTTTCCCAATACATACCACTACTCTAGCCTCCCTTTCCTCCCTTCAAGGTCTTGATCCTGTAGCTCAATAAGGCCTTCACCTCCAGCTTTGATCCATTGGTCCCTTTGTCCTTTGGTTTATTCATGCCCTGAATCTTCAACTTTGCATCAATTGCCACTTGATGCTTTCTCTACTCCTCCTAGTGGTCAAAGAAGACATAAAACCATGTGGCCAGCCCTGTGGACAGCTGGGTGGCAGCAGCAGCAGCTGGTAGGACTTTGCTAGCCCAAAATGATACTAAACCTTAACTGAATCCTTGCCTCTGCATCGTAGTTTTTATCCATATCTAATTGACTCCATATCACATTCGGCATAGAAGTTATTCCAAAACACTCCCCTCAAGCCACCAATAACCTCCCATTGCATTTTTCTCTCCCAATAAATGACCTCACCTCCTCTGCTGAGGAGACTGAGGCCAGTCATCAGAATCTCCCTTGGACTTCCCTCCTCCATGCCTTAAAATATCTCCCTAGCTTCACCTACCCAAGGCTAACCCTTCAATTCGTGCGCTTGATCCCCTCTTCTCCCAACTCCTTCAGGAGTTTGCCCCATTCATTGGTCAAACCCTCCCTCTCATTTTTCATCTCCCCCTTATCTACTCCCTTCTTCCCTGCTGTCTACAAACATGGTCAGGTGTCCCCTATCCTCATTCCTTATCCTCCATTCCTAAATATTTTCTTGACCTTATCTTTCCCTCTATCTCTATCTTTCTTACCTCTCTCTTCTATTTTTCCCCTTCACTGGAAGCTCCTAGAGTGGTCTCTATTCACTAACCATGCTCTCTCTCCTCCCTACTTCCTCTTCTGCCCTCTGCAGTCTGGCTTCTGGCTGGAAGCCCTATGGAAAATGACCACTTAGATGGCCTCAATGACCTTTTCTCAGCCTTTATCTTCCTTGATCTTTCTGAAGCTTCCACTGCTTTTTCCTGCTTCTCTTCCTACCTCCCCCTTCTCCAGCTTTTTGGCAGGATCATCTCGGCCCCCATATCTGCTCCCAAGTACAGGTAGCCCCAAAGGCTCTGCTCTAGGACCTCTTCTCTCTTGCTTAGGAATATTCTAGGTTTCTGTGGTTTAATTCTCATCTTTTCACAGATGACTTTCAAATTTATATACTTTAATGGACAACGCTGTTATTGTTCTTGCTGAAAGACAAATGACGTTTGCAATCCATCTTTAAACTAGTAGATAAATCTTAGAGAGTTGCCTAAGAGTCAGAGAGGAAAAATGTCTTGCCCATGGTCAAACATCTAATAGGTGTCTTTTGCGGGATTTGAACTCAGCTCTTCCTGACTTCAGGACTAGCTGGGTGGCACAGTGGATAAAGCACTGTGCCCTGGGCAAGTCATTTAAACCCATTTGCCTCAGTTTCCTCATCTGTAAAATGAACTGGAGAAGGAAATGGCAACTCCAGTACCTTTGCCAAGAAAACTCCCCAAATGGGGTCATGAAAAGTCAGACATGACTGGAAAACAACAGCAACTTCCTAACTCCATGCCTGTCTTCTTAACCAAATATTCACCTCCAAAATCTGTTTATCTCTTCTGCATCATAAACGGTCCATGAGCCATAGTAATGAAAACATGACCTGTGCCACCCCTGGGGTTTTCAGTTTTTTAATTTAACTTATTTTTGTTACTTTTTAAGTTCCAAGCTGTCTCTCTCCCTCCCTCCCTACCCTGCATTTGTCACAGATTTATATACACACATATTATATATTATATATATATACATATACATATACATGTAAAACTTGTATGATATGAATACTTGTATTTATCAGTTCTTTCTCTGGAGATGGATAGCATCTTGCTTCATGAGTCTTTTGTAGTTGATTTCAGTATTTATGATACTGAAAATATCTTGGTTGTTCACAGTTATTCTTTGAACGATATTGCTGTTACTGTATACGACATTCTCTTTGTTCTGCTTATTTCACTGCGTATTAGTTCATGCAAGTCTTTCCATGCTTTTCTAAAATCAACCTGCTCATCATTTCTTACAGCACAGTAGTGTTCCATCACAATTGTAGATCACAATTGTTTAGCTATTTCCCAATTGATGAGCATCCCCTCAATTTCCAGTTCTTTGCCAAGGGTCTTCAGTTTATTGCCAAAGACTTCCTAATCTTTAGTATTCTTTTTGTGTCCGTGAGAATCACCAGCAATGGGTATTACATAGTCTATGTGACCTTGACCAAATCATTTCTCATCCCTGGGCCTCAGTTTCCTCATCTGTAAAATAAGAGGGTTGAACTAGAGCAGGGATGTCAAACTCCTAGCTAGCCAAATTCCTGAGTTCAGCCAGAACCAGATTAAAATATAATTGGGAAATGTGTGACAAAATGAATAAAAATCCAATATAACATAGATCATGTTAATTTGTGATAGAATTTCTAAGTCAATATGTGGCCCACAGGGATCCATTTCTATTTGAGTTTGACACCACTGGTTAGAGAACCTTCGAAGTCGCTTTCAGCTCTTGATCTAGTAGCCTAGGATCCGACGATGCATTCTGACCGGTCCTGGGAGGTTTTCTGTCATGCCTTACATAAGAAAACACCAGACCCCTCTGCTGTTACCATGTACAAAAAGCCCCATCTCAGTAGACTTGTGCAGGCGTTCCCAGCCTCCTTTAGTCTTCTTCCCCTCCTCCATCTGGGAGGGCTTTTTCCCTGTGACAGGCCCTCTGGATTACTTATTCCTTTCTTGGAGGACAAGCAGCTGCTTCCTGCTCAGAGCACTCAATTCCTTCACCTTCTTTAGGAAGCTCCTCACAGCTGTTTTTGGAGCTCCAAATTTTCAGTGGTCTTCTTCCTCCTCTAGAGGTGTGCCATTCCTTTGAGGGTATAAGTCTATGGACTAGGGGCTGCTCATGTCCCTTCCACCTCTAAAACTTTGTGATTCAGGGAGATCCGCCCTCAAATCCTAACTTCTTGTTGCATTGCACCCAAATCCAATTTTTCCAGTTCAGTTGTTTTCTGACTTGCTCCTTCTCCTTTGGCTGCATTATCTTCTGTCTTTTTCTTCGCTACATTTATTCTGCCCAGGGTCACTAAGTGATGCAGTGGACAGAGTTTTGGACTTGGGAGTCAGGATTCAAATGCTACCTCATACACTTACTAGCTGTATGACCCTAGGCATGGGCAAGTCGCTTAATCTCTCTTCTCTCTCCAGGGTTGTCATGACCAAAAGAGACATTTGTTAAGCACTTTGCGAACCTTAAAGTGCTATAGAAATGCTTGTTGCTGATTTCAGTATTTTCTTTGCTATTTTCCATCTTTATAAGTTTTTTTTTAGTATTCCTTCCCAAGAGGGACATTTTTAATACATTTTATTCCTCAATTATTGATATTAAAAATGTATACCCAAATAGATTTCATTCCTCTCAAGATTTTTTAGCTATCTCATATTGTGAATAACACCTTAATGTTTCTCATCTCTATGAGTGGTTGCACTTTCAGAGGGGACTCTTGGAGACAATGGTTTAGCTCAGTTAAATTTAGGAATGCCAGGCCATGTGATAAGCCATTGGGCAGATATTTGTAAAGGACTTGCAGTGGCTGCTTCCTCATAATGTCACACCTATGCAATAAGCATCCATTCCAGCTCTAACAAACCATTCCTATTTAGAGGTATTTGCCCTCTTTCGAATCCTGAGTCTCTAAACTCAACAACTTTCATTTCTTCCAGCTCAAAATTCACCCATTAAGAATATCAAGCGTTCACCACCTTTAGCAGCGGGTCCTCCAAAGGAAGACATCTCTAATTATAATATTACATTTGCCCCAGAACTAAACAGATCATCCAAGGTAAGGAGTTATTATTATTTGTATAAAAATGACCTGGCATTAATATGGGTTGCCCTCTACTTGATTCATTATTGAGCCAAACAGCTCAGCCTGAGTTCATATGCCAGGTCCCTGAGTACAGTCAGGCTATAGGAAGATATTTGAAAATTTATAAGTCATCTCAGAGTATTAATGCTCCTTGCCATCAAAGTTGTTGTCACTAGGGCACTGTATGTGTTATAAGGAGTCGATGGAAAGTTTGCAGGCTTGCAAAAATGGTGGAAGGAAGTTTTTAAAAATATATATTATTGACTATTGTGAAAATAAGTTTAATGTGAAGGTATATGTAGACCCTATATCAGATTACATGCAGTCTTGGTGGGAAGGAGAGGGAGGGGGAGAAAATTTTGGACTCAACCTGTGGAACTGAGTGCTGTACACTAAAAATTAAAAAGAAATTTTAAAAAATATTAGATGAGCCTTAGGTATCAGTGGTCCACTGGAGTTCTCCTGAGCCTCTGTTGTGGCACAGGAGGGATGCTAGGTTCTCAAAGGCTGTCTCAGCAGAATCCAAGCTATGCCAGGTGAGAAAGGCTTCAAGGATGAGCCCAGCAACAAATTGGTGCATCTGTCCTCCAAAGACCAGCTTAGTTAAGGGACAGGAGCTCATTGCCAGAAGCTTGATCACTGGAGTATTATTTTTCCAGCCACAGCAACTCATGAAAGCTATCTATTCAGGTGTAGAAGGGCTGCAATCTGTGTTGGTAGAGAGAGTACTCCCACCAACAAAATCACAGATTTGGTTTGAAGATGCTTCATTCAAGGCAATGAAGTATTAAATGAGCTCGGAGATTGAAAATTCCAGATGCCCATATTCTCCCTTACCTTACCTGACTCAAACCAAGGAGAGCTACTTAATAACCACCAAACAGAGAAATTGCTTTTAAATTCTTTTTCTGATGAGAGATGACTGTGCTAGGCCCTCCACACTGTATCACCTCATCCCCTTGTGACCAATGGCAAGTAATTCCCAAGAGGCCATAGAGGACATTTCCTTCATGTGGCATTTACAGATCTTCACAGCCGTTGAAAAACAACTCAGGCCTCAGAGGCCCTGTGAACTTTAATCTTCTGAGCCATGTGGTCCACATTATTTAAAAGAAATTCTGCACCATCAAGGCGAAAAGTTACCATTAGCCTTGTCACTCTCTATGGAAATAAATGATGTCTAGTTCTGGATCAGTCACTGACTTTATGACCTTGGACAGCTCCTCATTTTATGGAGGTTGCAATGAAGTGACTAGCCTTGGGCCACCCTGTTGATTCAGAGGTGGGATCCACATGGAGTCAGGAAGACCTGAGTTCAAATCCAACCTCAGACACTTACTAGCTCTATCGCCCTGGGCAAGTCACTTCACCTCTGTTTGCCTTAATCCATTGGAGAAGGAAATGACAAACCGCTCCAGTTTCTTTGCCAAGAAAACCCTATAATGGGGTCATGAAGAGTCAGACAAAATTGAATGACTGAACAAGTCCTGGATTGGTCACTGACTCGCTTTACGACCTTGGACAAGTTAATTAATTTCTCATTTTATGGAGGAGACAATGAAATGAATTGTGCCACCTAGCTGATTCAGAGGTGGGATCTGAATACAGATCCTCTAGTCCAGCCCTCTATCCTCAATGACCTGCTTCTCGCATGAGAAAGCAAAAGGCAAGTCCCCTGAGGAACCAGACGATACACACTTTAGAAAACCAAGTGCCCTGTTAACTCACTTCGTTCTATATCGAACAAAAATGTGCTAAGTACCTACTATGAGCAGAGTACAGAGCCCTTTTTATTAAAGGGCTCTCACACTAGAGATTCTGCCTAAATTTTCCTATCCTATAAAAAAGCCAATAAGGAAAATCCGTAGGCCCCAGATTTGTTCCTTAAGGCAGCTAGATGGTAGATAAAGTGCAGGGCCTGGAGTCAGGAAGATCTGAGTTCAAATCCAGCCTCTGCTGAGTGACTCTAGGCAAGTCATTTCATCTCTTTTTGCCTCAGTTTCCTCATTGGTAAAATGGAGATGATGATAGCCCTCCCTCCCAGGTTTGTTGAGAGGATCCAATGAGAAAATCTTTGTAAAGCTCTTTGCAAAACTTAAAACACTATACAGCATTGTGTTAATTATCATGATGATAATGACGATGTTCAGTCGTTGAGCCTGGAAACCAATATGAAGGTACAACCCTCCTTGGGGCCTACAGCATTGGAGTGTCTGTATAAACAAGAGAATGGACAGTGATGCCGCAATGGGTAGAGCACTGGGCTAGGAAACAGGAAGTCTCATCATCCTGAGTTCAAACCCAACCTCAGACACTTACTGTGTGACCCTGGGCAAGTCACTTAACTCCATTTGCCTCAGTTTCCTCAGCTGTAAAATGAGCAGGAGAAGGAAATGGCAAACCACTCCGGTAACTTTACAATGGGGTCAGGAAAAGTCAGACACAACTGGAACAAATGAACAACAGTAAACAAGATAGCTCTACTCTCCATTGAGTTTATGCCCTAAGGACCATTGGCCAAAAAGCCAGGTATGGCTCTGAGCATCTGCTTTGCCCCTTCAAATCCTTCCCCAAATTTGCCTACATGCATTGATTGCCTCTGATGGAGAAAACTTGAGGTTTCTTTCTGCTCCTCTGGGCTGACTTCACTTAGTTACCCTGGGGGCACTATGAGTTCTATGAATAATTTTTGTTTCCTTCTAATAAATTCTGCTTGTACATTCCTTATGACAAGGGAAATATTGTTCACTTTCCAAATAAGATCTTGAATCCTTTCCATTTCTGTTTCTCTCCATTGTGAAAAACAACAAACCAAGCTTAAGCACG
>JAQQSZ010017711.1:0-10739 GCA_028646595.1 Phalanger gymnotis | reverse complement strand
AAAAAGAAAAGAAATAGAATTGGCTAAATGGAGAAAAAAAAATCCGCTGAAGAAAACAACTCCTAAAAATAGAATTGGCAAAATGGAAAAGGAGGTACAAAAACTAACTGAAGAAAAGAATTCCTTAAAAAATTAAAATTGGGCAAGTGAAAGCCAATTACTCTATGAGATATCAAGAAGCAGTCAAACAAAATTAAAAGAATGAAAAAATAGAAGAAAAGTAAAATACCTCATTGGAAGAACAACTGACCTGGAAAATAGCTCTAGGAGAAAAAATTTAAGAATTGTTGGACTACTTTGAAGGCCATGTTAAGGAAAAAAAAAAGAGCCTGGGCAGCATGTTTCAAGAAACTATCAAGGAAAACTGCCCTGTTAGCCTACAACCAGAAGACAAAATAGTAATTGAAAGAATCCACTGATCGCCTCCTGAAAGAGATCCCAAAACGAAAACTCCAAGGAATACTGTAGCCAAATTCCAGAATTATGAGGTCAAGGAGAAAATATTTCAAGCAGCCAGAAACAATTCAAATATCAAGGAGCCATAGTCAGGATTACACAGGATCTAGTAGCTTCTACATTAAAGGACTGGAGGGCTTAAAATATGATCTTCTGGAAGTCACAGGAGCTTGAATTACTACCAAGAATCAACTACCAAGCAAAATTCAGCATAATCTTTCAGAGGAAATGATGGACATTCAGTGAAACTGGGGACTTTCAAATGTTCCTGATAAAAAGACCAGTGCTGAATAGAAAATTTGATCTTCAAATAAAAATCAAGAGAAACATAAAAAGGTAAACAGGAAAGAAAAAAGTATGTTATTCAATTTAAACTATTTTCCCTACATAGGAAGAAGATAATTGTAAATCTTGAGAAATGTATCTCTATTAAAGCACTTAGAAGGAGTAAAAATGGACAGAGGGTATGGGTATAAGTTGACTTTGATGTCATGATATAAAAAAATTAAGGGGTGAAAAAAGGTTTGTATTGGGAAAAGAGGAAAGGGAGAGGCAGAATAGGGTAATTTACATCATGTGAAGAGGCACAAAGGACCTATTACAGTAGAGAGAAAGAAGGGAGGGGGCAAGCTCTGTTTGAACCTTACTCTCATTAGATTTGCCTTAAAGAGGGAAAAACATACACACTCAATTGGGTATAGAAATTTACCTTACCCTATAGGGAAATGGAGGGGGGGAAGGAGAAAGAAAAGGAAAAAAAGGGGATGATAGAAAGGAGAGAAGGGAAGGCAGAAGTAGGAAGGGAAAGGGGACACAAAAGGGGGGGCTGATAGAAAGTAGCGCAGATTGAGGGAGGTGGTGGTCAGAAGCAAAAACTGAATATAATCCTTCAGGGGGAGAAATGCAAATTTAATGAAAAAGAGAACTTTCAAGCATTCCTAATGAAAAGACCAGAGCTGAACAAAAAAAATGATCTTTAAACAAAAGGCTCAAGAGAAACATGAAAGCAAGAAAGAGAAAACATAAGAGTGTCAATAAGGTTAAAGTGTTTGTATTCCTACATGGCAAGATGGTATTTGTAACTCTTAAGAACTTTATCATTATAAGGGCAATTAGAAGGAGTATAGATAGATATAGGGTGTGGTTGTGAGATGAGCATGATGGAATGATAGTAAGTAAGGGGTGAGAAAGAAGATTGTACTGGGAGAAGAGGAAAGGGGGAAATAGAATGGGATAAATTATTTCACACAAAGAGGCATGAAAGAGCTATTACAGTGGAGGAGTAGATGCTGGGAGGAGGGTTGGTGGGCAATGCTTGAACCTTACTCTGACATCAGAATTGGTTCAAGGAGGGAATAACCTACTCACTCAGCTGGATACAAAAATCTATCTTGCTCTAAGTAAAAAGGGACAAGGATAAGAGAAAAGGCGGGAGGGTATATTGAAGGAAGTGATGATCAGAAATAAAACACTTGTGAGGAGGGACACGGTGAAAGGTAAGAGAGAGAGAGAGAAGGAAAAACAAGGAAAACATAAGATAGAAGGAAATACACAGTCATTATAAATACAAATATGAATGGGATGAACTCACCCATAAAAAGGAAGCAGATAGTAGAATAGACTAAAAAACAGAATCCTACAATATATTGTTTACAAGAAACACATTTGATGCACAGAGACACATGGAGAATAAAGGCAAGGGGCTGGAGCAGAATCTACTGTTTCAGCTGTAAAAAAAAAAAAGCAGGGGTAGCAATCATGATCTCAGAAAAAGAAAAAGAAAAAATAGATTTAATGAAGTGGGAGAAGAAAGAAAACTGTATTTTCTAAAAGGTACCATAGACAATGAAGTAATATCAATACTAATCATATGCAGTAAATGCTATAGCATTTAAATTTTTAATGGAGAAGTTAAATGAGTTACAGGAGGGAATAGACAATAAAACTATACTTGTAGGAGACCTCAAGTTTCTTCTCACAGAACTAGATAAATCTAACCAAAAAAGAAAAAAAACAAGAATGAAGTTAAGGAGGTGAACAGAATTTTAGAAATGCTAGATATAACAGACCTTTGGAGGAAACTGAATAGGAATGGAATGGAATATACCTTTTTCTCAGCAATACATGACACCTACACAAAAACTGACCATGTGTTAGGACACAAAAACCTCACAATTAGATGCAGAAAAGTGGAAATATTAAATATATCCTTTTCAGATCACAATGCAATAAAAATTACATTCAATAAAGGGCAGTGGAAAAATAAGTTAAAAATTCATTGGAAACCAAAGAATATAATCCTAGAGAATAAAAAGGTCAAAGAACAAGTCATAGAAATCACCAATAATTTCATTAAAAGGAATGAGAATAATGAGGTAACAAACCAAAATTTATGGGATGAAGCCAAAGCAGTACTTAGGGGAAAATTTTTATCTCTAAATTTTTATATCAATAAAATACAGAAAGAATAGCTTAATAAATTGGTCATGCAACTGAAAAAAAATAAACAAATTAAAAATCATCAGTTAAACACCAAATTGGAAAACCTGAAAATCAAAGGAGAGATTAATAAACATGAAAATAGGGAAACTTCACTGAATAAATAAGCTAGAAGTTGGTTTTATGGGGGGGGGGGAACTCCAGTAAAATAGACACTTTATTGGTTAATTTGACTTAAAAAAGGAAAGAAAACCACATTACCAGTAGGAAAAACAAAAGATGTGTCCTCATCACCAATGAAAAAGAAATCAAAACAATTATTAGGAGCTATTTTGTCAAATTATATGCCAATAAATCTGACAATCTAAATGAAATGGATGGATATTTACAAAAATATAAATTTCCCAGAATAAGAGAAGAAATAGAATACTCGAATATCCTAATCTTAGAAAAACAAATTAAACGAGCCATTAATAAACTCCTTAAGAAAAAACAAATCTCCAGGATCAGATGGATTCACAAATGAATTCTACCAAACATTTAAAGAACAATTAATCCCTGATACATGGTAAAAGGATATGAACAGACAGTTTTCAGAGGAGGAAATTAAATAAATCTATATTCATATGAAAAAATGCTTTAAATCACTATTGATTAGAGAAATGTAAATCAAAACAACTCAGGTACATCTCTCCAAACATGACAAAAAAAATGATAATTGCTGGAGAAGATGTGGGAAAATAGGAACACTGTTGTTACATTGTTGGTGGAGTTGTGAACTGATCCAGCCATTCTGGAGAGCAATTTGGAACTATGCCCAAAGGGCTGTAAAAATGTAAAAATGTAATACCCCTTGACCCAGCAATATTCCTTCTAGGGTTATATCCCAAAGAGATCATATAAGGGAGAAAAGGACCCATATGGACAAAAATATTTATATCAGTTCTTTTTGTGGTGGCAAAGAAGTGGAAATCAAAGGGATGCTCATCAGCTGGGGAATGGCTAAACAAATTGTGGTATATGTAATGGAATACTATTGCGCTATAAGAAATGAGGAACAGACGGACTTCATTACAACCTGGAAAGACTTACATGAACTGATGCTGAGTGAGGGGAGCAGAATCAGGAGAACATTGTACACAACCACAGACACATTGCTTCTGTGATGACTAATATTGATAGACTTGGCTCCTCTCAGCAATAAAAGGCTCAAAGACAGCTCCAAAAGACTCATAATGGAAAAGGCTATCCACATCCAGAGAAGGAATTACAGAATATGAATGCAGATTGAAGCAACCAATTGATCTCTCTTTTTATAATTTTATTTCATTTTATTTTATTTTATGTTAGGCTTTGTTACATCTTTCTAATGGTTCATTTCATTGATTATAATTCTTCTTTACAACCTGATTATTGGGAAAATAAGCATAATGTGAAGGTATATGTAGAACCTATATGAGATTACATGTCGTCTTGGGTGGGGGCAGGGGAAGGGAAGAGGGAGAGCTATAAAATTTGGAACTCAAAAATTTGTGGAACTGAGTATTGTAAACTAAAAAAAATTAATTAAAAAAAGAACAGTTAATTCCAATGCTATATAAACTATTTGGAAAAATAGGCAAAGAAGAAGTTCTATCAAATTCTTTTTACAACACAAATATCATGCTGATACCTAAACCAAGAAGAGCAAAAACACAAAAAGAAAGCTATAGACTAATTTCCCTAATGAATATTGAGGCAAAAATTTTAAATAAAACACTGGCAAGGAGTTTGTAGCAATATATCACAAGGATCATACAGTATGACCAGATGGGATTCATACTAGGAATGCAGAGTTGGTTCAATATTAAGAAAACTATCAGCATTAACTGACCATATAAATTTAAAAACCCAACAGAAATTATCCCAAAAGATGCAAAAAAAAGGACTTTGACAAAATGACACCCATTCTTATTTTAAAAAACAACACTAAAAAGGTTACCTTAAAATGATAAGTAGTGCCTATCTAAAACAATCAGCAAGCATTATATGTAATGGAGATAAGCTAGAAGCCTTCCCAATAAAAACAGGGATGAAGCAAGGATGTCCATTATCACCACTATTAATCAATATTGTATTAGAAATGCTAGCTATAGCAATAAGAAAACACATTTGAAGAAATTAGAATTGGCAACAAGGAACTAAAACTGTCACTCTTTACACATGGTTTAATAGTATACTTAGAGTATCCCTAATTGAAATAACTAATTGAAAAAACTAATTGATGGTGGAATGAAAGCAGCAACTCACCAGAACTTTTCCATAAATTTCTTTGGTGAAGTGAAGTGAATTTGAACACATTTTGAGGTGGCAGACAGAGTGTGGCAGATTTCTAGCCCAGAATGGGCCTGGAAGGTGCTAACTCAGTCACCGGTAGTAGTAGTGATTCCCAAACCTCTCAGTGCAGAACAGAGGTCTCTTGGAACTGACTGAGATAGAAGCCCAGGGCCTGTGTCAGCAGCAGTAGCTACTCCCGGGGATATCAGCCCACAGACAATTCACATACTTGAACTTCTAGGAGCCATGATGGCAGAGCAAATCATAAGTGCTTTCACTCCCGGCTTCTTGACCTTGAAAAACCTATTGCCCCAGGAAACATCCCGGAATAGTGGAACCTAAGGGTATAGCAGTCTTTTAGCTCGGGAGGCTAGGGAGATTGAAGGGAAGGGTTCCTCCTATGGTAGCTTAAAGGGGTCAAGTGCAAGACCAGAGGCATTCCAGCAAGCCCCACCTTGGCAGACCAGAAGGAGATCCTGAGTTCCAGGGGGGTGGAGCTGGCATGCGCCAACACCAGGACCCATCGAGTGTCCTAGCCATACAGGGCAAGTTCAAACAATGTTTTTCATAAATTCATTACCACTATCACATTAATGTCACATTATAGACCAAATTACTTAAGAGGGTGCACAGGTTGTTGTTGTGTTTGCCCTTGGTTCTCAAAGAGGATCATGACATCAGGGAGATGATAAAATGACTTGCAGTTGATTTGAGTGAGGGAGGGCTATGCAGGATCACCAACCTCACTTCCTCCTCCAGAGCCAACTGGGTCCAGTGGTCATTTATCTATCAGGATGACTGGAGATGGCCCAGGATCCAATGAGAGACCCTGGACCTTTTAGGCTAAGGTCTTTTTTGGTTCTCATTTTGAGTGAGGTAACACCCATTCAGTGAATAGGCCTCTTTAAGAAGTCAGTCAAAGGATGGCTCCTTTAATTAGAAAAAAAATAAAACTAGGAGGTGAAGACCCTCAGGGTTACTGGCCAAAAGAGAAAGTTACTATTTACATTCACTCTGAGCCAGGAGGTCCCAAAAAATAGCCATTAACTGGTGTTTGGGCAGGGACTTATTGTTGTCCAATCTATGAATTCTAGAGTGAAATGGGTTTAAGGTTTGGTCTTTGAGAAAGAAAAGAAAAAGAAGGAAAAGGAAGGGAAAGGGAAGGGAAGGGAAAGATAACATTTCATTTCCCTTTCACTTATAAATTAAAACCACCCATATTCTGGGGCTTCAGAAACACAGAAAATACCTGATAGCTGACTCATAATTAAAATGTTTAAGCTACATGTTTAAACCACCCTGAATGCTTTCATAATAGCCAAGGATCTCAAATGAAAATTTGCTATTACATAGTATTATTATCTGCTTTATAACAAAATATATCTCATTAAATATTTAACAGTTTTCAAATATCTATCTTTTTTATCACATCCTTTTAAAAGCCCAATTCATGTGTAATAGTATCCAGATTAAAAAGTTGCTTTGTGTAACAGTATTTCTGTTACAATAGTCTCTCAAATTTCACAATATAAAAGAATTTAGAAATATATAATAGCATAAACAATTACATGTATTTAAAACATGAAACAAAACTTCATATGACATCAATTGCCTTTCCAAGTTATCCCATATAAAAATTATTAATCTTATTACTTTTGGCATTTTAAATCCATTTTAGAATCATCAGGCACAGAACAATTACATTCAATTAAAGAAAGAATAATAATATTGTGCTTAGCATTTTTCAGTCACTGTGTTAAGCATTTTACAATCAGTATATCATTTTGATTCTCACAACAACCCTAGGAGGTAATTACCATTATATTTTTCTCTTTACAAACCATGAAACTAGGGCAAACAGAGATAAGATACCTTGCCTAATATTACATAGCTAATAAATTTCTGCAATTGGAACATAATTCAAGTTTTCCTACTTTCCACAATTTTTTCAACACCTTTATTTGGGAATCTGATTTGAGATGAGAGGGGTTAACAGAATAAAAAAAGAGGGAGTCTCTGACCAAGGATAGTAACATGCATGGTCAAGGAAGGGCTAAGAAGAGGTTGCTACAAAATACAAACCATTTACCTATTTTTTTCCTTTCTTCACTCTGGAATTATTTCCAAACTAGCTGCCTCCCTTCGTTGCCCTAGAACAATGGGGTATTAATCTTGCCATTTACTTTTAAAACTTTTCAAATTTTATTATTTTTTCTTAAAACAAATTCTACAGAGTGGTATCCCAAAATTTATTAACATATTTCATAAGGGGATGAATTGCTGGAATTACGCAAAGTCTCAGGAGTTCTCTTCTGCAATATTAAAACGATAAATCTTCAAATTCCTTAGTGATTAATGTCTAAACTTCCAAAACCTACCAAGATGTTTTTACCAGTTCGACAGACTTTGATTGCATGACTTTACTTCTGTAATTCCAATGTGGCCAAAGCTGAAATTATAGGAAAAATTAGTCTTACACAATTCTTTTCTCTTTTCTTATAACCTAATCTCCCCTGGAAAGGGTAAAGTGGGAGTTAGTCCTGCTTACTGGGACAATTCCTTCAAGCATGAAAATTCATTAATCTTTACCAGTGTCCTAAACTCTTTGACTAGAGCCCTTAGAAGCTTTTCTGGCTGGCTGCATTTTAAAATCATTCAAGGTAACAGAATCTAAAAATGACATATATATTTTACATTTTACAAAGACACACAGACAAAATGACAAAACAGGTACAAACAGACAGAAATAGTTCTAACATAGCATGCAATTACAATCCATAGCCACGCATGCACTTACCATTCTAACAGACACACAGACAACTGAAAATTCTCTTAGCCTGTGGTGGGGCTGAAGCTGAAACAGAGCAGGTAAGAGCCTCCTGGCCTGTGGAGGCCAAAGCCAAACAAAGCAGGCAGCAACAGTTAGTTAGGGGAACAGAATGTGCAGAAAGGATATCTTTACCAGACGGACTTGAGACAAATCAGGTCACCAGAGGGCCCCAGATTTTTTTTTCACAAAGAATGGTGGGAGCTCAGACACTGGAGCAGGGATAAGGGCAGAGTTCTCACCAGATGAAGAAGGGTTAGACTCTGGAGAAATAAATCCAGTAATGCCTGGTCCATTCCTGATGGTACCAGAGAGTCTAATGGTCTGGTTCCCTGTCCAATCCCACTCCTGACACCAATTACTGTCAAACAGACTGAACCTGCCTCTAACCTGTGGATGGCTGAAGCCAAAGAGAGCGGGCTAGAGGCAGATGAGTCAGGAATTGAACAGAAGTTTGGTTTCAAAGTTGATTGTTAACCAGATTCTACACCCATGGGCTTTGAAGCACAACCAAGGGGATTGCATATTCAAATAAAAGAGAGTAATTGAAAATCCCACAATTTCTGAATGACCTAAAATGAGAATAAAATAATTTAAGTAATCCCTTGGCTCTTCAGTGTGTCTCCTTCCTCCTCCAGCCAAAGCAGCAGGAGGCAGAGGAGCAGAGCCAGGGACGCCACCTCCTTGCTGTGTCCAGCTTGGGGCTAACCTTAATGAGAAGTGTGGTAAACCTAAGAAGAGCTTTGAAGAACAGAGAGGAACAGAATCTGGCACATAGCAATCACTTAATAAATGCTTTAGTTTGTAGCCACTTTCTCTTGATTTTTTTCCCTTGATTTTTCTCATATGCCCAGTAGCTTGTTTCTGGCTCTACTTCTCACTCTTTGACTCCTCTTTCTTTAATCTGAGGAATCAGGAGCCTAGGCTTGCTTTCTGCCATTGGGTTTCAAGAGAACATGACATTGCTACAAAACTCTATTGTAGACCAGGTATTGCTGTCCTGAAGAAAAAATGGATAAATTCATTCCCATACAAAAGAATGGTCTCTCTATGAAGGATAATAGTAGTTGCTGCACACTCAGTCACTTTGCTCCATTAAGTGTAGCTTTATCAGTCTCCTAGCTTTGCACCTCCCCCTCCCAACTGTACAAACCCCATTTTTCTTTTACAATTGGATCATCTCTAATTTATCCGTTTTCATCTTGACCAAATAGTAAGACTAAAAACTGATAAGCAATATGCTATGAATTGAGAATATAGCTGTTGGATCTGCTTGTGTCCATGGTCCATTTGTTCCTTTATGGCCACAATAAAAATGGCCTTAGTTGTCAGAAAAACACAGAGTAATGAGTCAGAAAAACAGCATTCTGCACCACCTTGATGTCAAGTTCCTTGTCCCTAGCTTCCCAGCCCCCTGTCCCACAAACACAGAAACATTTGGGGCTTTATATCCAGGCAACTCTTCAGTTCCATCTTCTGTCCTCCATACCAAATGCATTTCCTTTCTTTCTGGTGGCTGTGTAGATTTAGGCTTTTATCTCTTGTGACCTAACTCACATTCAGACTCAGTCACTTCCAGAGAACCATTCGGATGCCAGATAGCTTAATACCAAAGATCAATCTTGTAACAGGTTGCCCATATTTTGTCTTGCATGGTATGTGGGCTAGGGAGTAAAACACTGAGTTGTAACTCTAATTATTTCACTTTCTCATTGTCATTTCTTGGGGACTCCCTATTTTGCAATATTTAGCTCTAATTACTGTAGATCTGATACATATGCTTTTTAAATCAATATGAGGTAGCTGATTGTGAAAATCAGACACTTCACCATCTTGTGGTGGAAGGATTATGGCCCTTGTCTCTACAAGTGTCAGGGTACATGGACTCATTGTTCAAGATGTCCCTTTTCTTTTGAATCCCAAACAAGGTGCATATAGCAGGATCTCTGACCCCAAAAACAGTGGTAAGGCAATAATCCCTCTTTGCAGCATTCCATTTATCTTAGTTGTAGGTTAGGAAGATTATTCTGCCAATGTATACAGGAAGGAGTGGACAGAAAACATGCATGATGGACGATGGAAGGACCTCAGCCTCTTCATCCTGCCTCACTTAATACATGCCCACTGATGCAGCATTTAAATTTTTTTTCAGCTCCAAAGTCTCTCCCTTCTCATTTCCCCAGACCACAGAAAAGGCAAATAGTAAGATACCTGTTAATACAAACGGTTATGTAAAACACATTTCTTATTAGCCATATTCAGGGGGTATGGGGAAGCAAGAAAATAAAGGACAGAAAAAATGTGCCTCAAAATCTGCATTCTGAATCAATTGGTTCTATGTCTGCAGGAGGAGAGCATTTTTCATCATGAGTCCTTTGGAGTTGCAGTGGACCATTATATTGATCACAATGGCTAAGTCTTTCAGTTATCATTACAACATTGCTATTATTGAATATGTCTTCGTAGTGAGTTCATCCATTCACATTCAGTTATGACTATGTACTGCACTCCATTCTATTGTCTTCTATTTCTTTTTTTGTTTGTTTACCCTGTCCCCTCCTTAAGAGTCTATTTTGATGTTCATTAGTGCCTTTCTCAATCTACTCTTCTAATCACCTCCTCCCCCTCATTCTCTTAGCCCCTTCCCAGACTACTTCTTTCTTGGGCAAGATTAATTTCTATACCCAATTTGTGCATATGT
>JAQQSZ010017710.1:0-10739 GCA_028646595.1 Phalanger gymnotis | reverse complement strand
GGAGGGGAGGGCAGACTGGGGAACAGGGCAACCACAGTGTACGCCATCTTGGAATGGGGGGGTGGAAATGGGGAGAAAATCTGTAATTCAAACACATGTGAAAATCAATGCTGAAAACTAAACATATTAAAAATAAATTTAAAATGGTAAGATTCTTACTGATGTCCTGAAATAATATGAATGGGAAGAATATATTTAAAGCATTTAGCACCTACATAATACCAATTTTGTGCATGCTTTTGGAAATAGAAGATAGACTACAGCATATTTGGAAAGTATCTTAACAAAAATCTGTACAATATGAATAAAACACAGGGTTTATCCAATCAAGGAAACCATAGAAAGTTCAATACTTCTTCATCGAAAAGGAGCCAGAGTATTTATAGACATTTTCATGGCACATAATAAACAGATAAAAAAAACCCACAGAAATACTTTTGGACCAAAGAGACATAATTTTCCCAAGTAATGGTGAAGGTTGACAACATGCACACTATAGGAGTTTTTGAACATAACTAAAATTTATTTACATGTGGATGAAAACTTTGAAATGTCCAAGATCTTTGGACAACTTGAACTCAACAGAGCATACATCTACAAAGAAGGATTAAACAAATAACCAAGATGTGCAAATTCATTTGGGGAAAGAAAGAGATTTATAATAGGAATTAGAGTCTGGGTTATTGCCAGACACATTATCCTTAAGGAGCCCAGACATAGAGATCATTGCAGATTCGTCAGGGAAGCTATGCAAACTACAACTCATCAATATAGGCTGAAAAATTTTAATAATAAGTAAGTACCTAGCAGGACATGATCTGGTGTCTAGTATTATAAATTTTCTGATATATCTTTCTTGGATTGACAAACAACAAATCCACATACTGCAAATACAGACCTCCACATATCCCAAGCAACTCAACCAGTACACTGCGCTGAAACTGTATCATTAACACAGACACTACTGCTCACCCAGACTTAGCACTGGTACATAAAAACTTGAGAATAATATTTTTAATTTATGTTGCTATGCCAAGCTGCAAGAAACAAAAAGCTTTCAAAAATATGACTATCAGAAATTAAAATCATATGGGGACCAAGTGGGTTACATATCATTTCTGTTGTGCTGCCTGACACTGGAATTAGACTAAAGATGCTTTCCATTAATTGACAAAGGATGAGCTCACATCCTAATAAATTTATTCAATTATGAAGAGCAGTTATTTTATTCAATAGTCTGTAAAACACTAAATATAAAGGAATAGCATAATTATCCCAGGACCATTTCTATCTGAAACCAATTCCCTAAAATGAGAAGAATGAGAAATACAATTTGAGAAAATAAGCAAAGATGATACTTGAAAATACTTTGGTCTCATATGATCAAAAAAGGAAATGAAAAAACTGTGCTTGTGTGTATCACGACTGGCATTCTGAAATAAAAATGAATGGGAAAAACATATTTAAAGCAATTAATACCTATGCAATATGTATACAAATATACTTTTATAATTATATACACATACATATGTGTATGTATGTAGATGTATGTACGTGTGTGTAAATAGATAAATAGATAGACGTAGATATATTTTAAAACTATAAAATAGACTTGACAAATTTGGGAAATATACTGACAAAAATTCATGCAATATAAATAAAGCAGCTTCTATCTCTGTAAGGCAGCTTTGGAAAGATTAATAATTCCTCACAAAAAAGGAGGAAGATGATTGATAGATTTTTCAGGACACATAATAAACTGCTTAAAATTTTTCAGAAATACTTTTGGAACAAACAGAAATCACTTCACCAGCAATAGAAAGGATAGAAAATAAGTGCACACCATTGGATTTGAAATGGCTCTGACCAGGAGCTGGATCAAAAGGTGATAGTCACATGAATGTGACTAACAATATGTAAACAAAGAAGCATCGAACAAATTACTTTCATGTGGATTCATTTATGAAACAAAAAGATTTATAATGACAATTCAAGAACTTTTCATCCCTACCAAAAATTATAGAATGGTTATTGTTAAGGTGCCTGGACTTTATTAACAATGCAGATTATGCAAGGAAACAGGAGAAGCTACAACACATTATTGCAGATTGCAAAAACAGACCTACTGAGTACTCTACACAGCATGACATGTTGACTAGAATTTTATATCAAAAGATCACTATATTTCATAAACTAACAGACTACCTAAAAACTTCTTTAAGATTTCAAAAACTAAATTGTATTGTAACTAAACCATTATCACAAACAGAACTGTCACCTACAATTGCCAAGACAACATGAATCGATAAAAGTTTAAATGGATTTTATTTTAATGGATGCCACCATACTTAATACTCTAATTTCCCAAACTGCATGGAACAAACAACTTCCAAAATATAGAGACCTAGTAGAAGAAGTAAATATTGTCTCTTCTGTGGCTCTAGGCATGGAAGGGAAAGATGAGATATGTATCATTCTCATTGCCTAATTTGCTTCTAAAATTTGCCTAAAGATTGGTGCTTCCAGTGAGTCTAAAAAAGATGAGCTTACATCCCAATTCTTTTATTCAATTACAAAAATCAGTCATTTTATCCACCTGTGAACAGTTCCCAGTTTTTTTGAGAAAAAAAATAGTAGAATAGTGACTTGTTCCAGGACCATTAATATCTGAACCTAATAGGAGAAAACGAAATGTATAATCAATCAGCAAACATTTGTTTAGCACTTACTATATGCTAGGCACTGCGCTAGGTCATGGGGACACAAATACATCCCTAAAACAACTATGTCCCATTTAAAGGATGCTGAGGTGGGTTGGAAGATCCCAAACTAGCAGCAGTTAGAAAAATCAGATATTTGGGATGAGTCCTATACACTCCCTCTTTAAAACCAATAGGGTTCCTCATCTCACTGAACATGACAGATCTCTCCCCTGTACCTCTGCCAATATCTATGCACAAACTTGAATCTCATCTTTAACCTGAAGTAGAGAACTTCTAAGAGCAAGGTCAGCAGCATAGCCTTCATTGAACAGTCATAGGATAATCAATTCAGAGCTAAAAGAGATCCTGGCAGTTATCCAGTCCAACCCTCTCATTTTCCAGATGGAAAACTGAAGCCTAGAGAGGTTAAGATACTGGCCCAAGGTCATACAGACCTGAGATTCTAACTTATGCCCTCTAACCTCAAATCTAGCCAACTTTTCATTGTACCATTCCTAGGTCCATAAGATTCTGCTGTAGATTTGATCCACAGGTCACTCCTAATGCCTATATGTCTACCTCCTCTTTTTATAAAATCTCCAAGTTGTCTCATTGTAGTTGACCACAGCTCTCCAAGGGCATTTATTTGTCTTAAATGAGGCATGGAAACTTATTCTGGTCCTACTAGATAATACCCCTTCAGCAAACATTTCTGTTGCATTCATTAGAGTTAAAATGAAGAAATTTTCCTTCTGAGTTTCCACCAACAGATTGCATCTTAACTGTATCTGGATATCTCAGCCACACCCTAAAGTCCAAAGAACCGAAAATTAGTGTGTCCCAAACCTTTTGAGGACTTTTTCTTGTCTGTTCTTAGTTACATGTCAGTGTCACTGACTCTGTACTCAGGATCATTAAAGCCTCACCCCAGACCTGATGTCATTCTAATGAAACCTAGTATGAGGCAAGGCATACATTCCCACAGATGTACCAGAGGCTAGAAAGTCCTAATTGCTTTCCAGTTAAATCACACTGGGCATTGGGAAGGCATAAGCAAATTGCTTGGAATTTCGATCAATTGTGTGTCCCTATTCTGATGCCTTATATCTAGATTTTGAGCCTGGAAAGATCTAAGTATGTTTCTGGTAACAGATTATGTGAACGGGACATAATCTTGTCTAAGGAAAAGTCTACCTAGGTATGTAGAGGCTCATCACTTCTAGGCTAGCCACTAGATGATAAATTCTTGGCTATGGTAACACTTGAAGCATATCATTGATTTCCTAAAGATGTCAGAGTTCACCACTGTCTACACCAGGTGAATTACATATCAAGCAAATCCATAGCTATGTGTGCTCTGCTATTGTAGTAATGAGGCAAAATTCATGACCTTGGAGAGAGCCATGGACATGCTTGAGTGGTTCAGAATTGTGAAGTATAAGGAATTCTCTAGGTAGAAGGCAGAAGAAGTATTACATTTATTTAGACTCCAGAGGATCAGATTCAAGGACCAATGCCCCCAATTTGATATTGTAGCAATAATATTCCAAAACCAATAAGCCCACCTCTCTGTAGTGACAAGGAAGTTATAACAAAATATTATAGCAAGGAACTAAGCCATACTTGTAACTTTGCTGCTAGGTCTTCCTACAAAAAGATAATTCACGAATCCTTCTCCACTCAGCACTTTTCTCCTGCAGCTCTACTGACTCTGATTTCCTTGATGTCCACAACACTCTCTTGTTCAGCACTCTCTGCTCTATACTCTTGATGGTGGCTCTCTGCTTCTGAATCCTGATGCTCTCCTCTCCACTGCTCCCAGTTCTGCTGCTCCCAGTCCTGGATTTTCCTTTTATACAGTCTTAGTGTCATCTGATTGACTAGAACTCAGCTCACATACCATTGGCTCTGGTCTTAGTGATTCCCCTTAGGGCCCTGAGGGCTTCATGCCTACATCTGCTTAGCGCCTAGTAAGTAGGGGCTGTAGGCCTACTTAGGAACAAAGATATAATCAGGTTTTCCCACTTAGGCCTACCTGAGCCCTATTGAATGGGTGGGGAAGACCTTTGATCAGATTAATACTACAGCTATGTAACATTTTGAAGATCAGTGCTCAGGATTCTTGTTCTAATATCAAGGGGTTCATTTAAAAACATTTTTCTTTCCATTTCAGAGTTCAGAGTTATTTATTTAGTGACATACTATGCCACATTTGGTTCATTCTATAAAAGAAATTTGGGGTATAAATTCTTCAGTAGATTCATAATTTAAGGTGCTGCTTCCGTCATGTAACAGCAAAGAAATAAACACAACATCAACAATAATCGTGAATATGCCTATGTAGTTCTCTATCACAAAGTATGAGAAACTCTCCATATAGAAGGTAGAAGTAAAACATTTATTCAGACACCAGAAAACCATATCCCATAACCAAACAATTTGCTCCCACAGCCAGTAAGCCCACTTTATCATAACAGCAAGAAACTTAAAACACAATATCACAACATGGAGCCTCACCATCCCAAAAATCTCTCTGACCCCCTGCTGGGGCCTTCCCAAAACCTCACAGTACAGTTATCACAGGTCGGCTGTCTTTACCTCAGCTCTAACTATCATGACGGCCATTAACAGCCATAACAGCTCTCTCAGCATTTCCTGTGACATAACTTCCTTTTCCTCTCAGCCAGCTCCTCCCACAACATATGACTTAGGCATCCTGTGATGTAAGCAGGTCACATGGCCTATTAATGGGTGGGAAAGATCTTCAAATTTAAATTGCTACTACACACCAGTACCATGGAGAGTGTAAATATGTCCATGTTTTCTCATCTTTTTAGCATTTGTCTACCTCTTTCCATGAGTTTTCCATGAGAATCTGTCATTAGGATTCTTATATGGAATAGTCTTTAATATGGGTAACATGACTATGGCTTCATAAGTATTGGATTGGAATCTTACCTCCTTGTTCTACTAAGCAAATTAAAAGGGCTTTCAACTATGCTTGAAAGGTAATGTAGTGGAAACAGTTCTGGCATTAGAGTCAAGTAAGACCTGAGTTTAAATCGCCCCCTCTCATATTTAGTATTTGTGTGAGCATGGGCAAGTTATTTAACTTCTCTGAAGCTTATTTTCCTTATCTGTTAAATAGAGATAATAATGGGTTGTTATGAGAATCCCATGAGGAAATGTATCTCTAAGCACCAGGGAGGCTCATAAATGATTTCGGGGACTATTAGTCCTCCTAAACCACTAGAGCAGCTTTACTGTGGTACTGAGATATACCTCATTAATGCTCTTTCTGCTAGGCCATAGCTCCTACATTCCATGCTCTCCTCCTCCTCTTCTTTAGCATTTATGCTTTTAAAGCATCCATGGGAAAACTAGTTGCTCCAAAACTCTCAGACTGAAGTAGCAGCAGGTTTTCTTTTGCTTCTGGCTTATGTCTTTTTATGAAAAGGAAAGAATAAAATTCCAGGATTCTATCTTTCTATATTTAGTCTCAGACACTCTTTTGCAAGGCTTGCAGAAGATAACACCAGCTTCCTCTCTTTGCTGCTGCCCAAGCCAGGGCCCAGCATTAATGACAAAAATGTCCTTTGTCCCTGAATGGGGGAATTCATCTTCCTCCCTTTTTGCTATCTGTACATTAATTAATACATCAAACAACCTAGGTCTTTTGTTGGCTAACACTTTATCACAATGTTAATGACTTAAACAGAAAGTAAACATTTGGGAAAAGAATAAAGCTTACAAAACCTTGGCTGCCTATCAAACAGCCTACCAGGGTCATATGGAAACAGGAAGTGAGAAACAGTGAATAGAACATATAAATATTCAGTTTCTCACCTGAGAGGAAAAAGGGAAAGGGAGAGCGGTCACTATCCTTTCCTCTCAGATCAGTTAGGTCTGACCTCTTAGATCCAGACTAGCATGTAGTTCATGCTCAGAAAGAACATCTCCATTGTCGCCTGCCTTGGACCACCAGTCTAATGTACATTCTATGAGCACATTCTGCCCCGACCTCAGGCAAATCCAAATCTCCTCCCAGCAGCTATTCATAATGATTCCTGGAATCTTCCTTCTTCATACCATAGGGTCTTTCTCTTTTGTTTTTTTTGGTGGTTGGGAAGAGGGTGAACACAGTATTCAGGGAAGACTAGCACTTCTGGTGTGAGGGCTTGCTGAGCTCTTTTCAGGGCTGCTCATCCTTCTTTGATATCTAGCTAACACTCATCTCTTGTGGTTCCAAGAAACTTTACCATGTTCAGCAGTCACACCCTCAGAAACCATCTCAGCAGAAGGACTAAACCTTTGGGGAACTTTGGGGAACCAATGAGTTTTAAACACATCAATGAGCTGGAGAATGTCTTCCCCAAGCATGTGAAGACTTCCCATGATGGAACGGTCTGATGAGAATAATTTGTTTCAATGGCCATGAAGGCAGCTGAAGCAGGTGCTGTGGAGGACTTGGAACTTGGTTAGATATCAAAGATATCTAGATCATCCACTACATCCTGGGCTGTCACCAGTCATCTTGATTTTTGTCTTGCCACTGGACTTCGATGAATCTGGAAAAGAGAGTAAGATTGACAGCTTTTTACCTCACTTAAATCCAATTCACACACAAGTTAAGACATCGCCTGTGATGTCACTGATCATCTCTGAAAACAAAGGACAAATAACAACACCATAAGCTTTTTCTACTTTACAGTAAGGAACGACCTTATAACTTAGGAATGCTGTGTTAACCACTGAGCTAGGAGGTCATTTCCCTCCCCTGTGTCATGCATGATGAGAAATCTTGTAAACCTTAAAAAACTAAGCAATTGTAGCCCTTGTACCAAAGTTCACAGTATGGGACTCTCTCCTTATTCGTGAAAATGCATGTCCTGTCCTGTGCGAGAGGTGGGGTAAAGTTTGGTGAGAGCAGAAAAGCTTCAGCTTTCTTTAATCTTCAGACTCTTCAAGTTTTGAGTCACTTCAGGCATTTCTGCCTTCTAGGTTTAAGAGGGAAGATAGAAGAGGTTAACCCCATCTGGGATTATTGAAGAGAAGGACTCTGAAAAGATGTGAGAGGAGCTGGCATTCTCTATCACATCTCTATCCCCAACTTGGTACACTAAAGACTTTGGGGAATTCCTCCTTGAGTGAGATCTGGGACTTTCTATCTCTTGATTGAAGAGAGTTATCTTGCTCCCAGGGGAAGAGCTTCTTCACTGCTATATATTTTTCTTATGCATATTGTCTCTGGTTTCTGTTTTGCTATGATAAATGGGTTTCTTTGCTATCCGCTATGTGTATTCTTTGTGGAACTGATATTTGGTGGGGAACAGGTCAAGAGTTGGATATAAAGCTTAATGTTCTTCTTTCCCCCAGTAATGACACAGCAATCAGAAGTTAGTGTGAAGCCAATTATATCCCTTAGATTAACCATATTTAAGGGAGAAAATAAATATACTTTTAGCCTGATAACAACTCTTTCTGAGGAGAGCAGACTGGCCACTAGCCCCAACTTCCTCCTTCCTGTCCTGGTAGGGATTAAAGTCTCCTTTGGAAAAGAAGCTAGAGTTGTTTATTCTGTCTCCTTTCAAACCACATAGTGAAAGCTCCATGGTACAGGTAGAGAGAGAGCCCTTGCCAAATATGGGCCTTGCTACATGTGGGTCCTTATCCTTACATATATAAATACCTGGTATTAACTTTCTGAAGGAGCAAGAAAAGCCTTCAATGCTATTTCAGAAAAAGAAGTAGAGGACACAGAATTGTCCATATAAACCTGTGGCAGGTTTTCTTCTGTCATCCTAAAAATGTCAGAGTCCTATTTAATGTAGGGAGACTAATACCATAGTATTATTACAAATGAGTAGAGCAGCAGCCACAGCATTTAAAGTCAAAATGAAGACAGAGTGGTTAAGAATTTTAAAGCAATTTTTCTAACCATAAATATGCTTTAAATGATTAATTTTCAATTTCTCCAATTCTCCAAATCTGTAAAACAGATTTCACAAACTCAATATCATGCATTCACAGCTTGAGAACAAACTATTGTCAAATTCACTCTCTTTGCATTTAAAGAGCATGGTATCTATGTAATTTTTCCCCCCATGGACATTCTTGAAATTAATCAAGCTCTAGTGCTGTATTTCCAATTGTTTTGAAATGTTTCTACTTGGATGTCAAACTCAACACGTCTAAAACTAAACTTATCATCTTCCATCCAAAACAAGCTCCCTCCTCCAACTTTTCTGCTTCTATCAATAGCATTGCTATACTTCCCATTACCTAAGCTCAAAATCTTGGAGTCTTTTTTAGCTTCTCCTTTTTCTTCAATATCTAGATTCACTTTGTCAACAAGCCCAAATGACTGTTCACTCAAAATAAATCCTGAGCTTATTCCTTCCTTTCCATTCTCATTGCCATTACTCCAACTGAGCTATTTTCACATGCCTAGATAGTTCAAGTCCCCATGCCTACAGTCTCTTCTCAATCCAATATACCTTATTTATGCCACTACTAGATTTATAATTTTTAGGAGGTATTTTCATATCATTAAACCTAGATTAAGAAATTACTTGATTTGTATCAAATACTGTGCAAACTGCTTATTTTAGCTTTCAAGTTCATCCATAATTTAACCTCACTTTACTGATTCGACATTATCTTCCCACCATTGATGAACTACCTATTACCTAACAGATGCCCTCTGCTCCAGTTGAACTGATGCTGCTCCATAGCTTATACACTGTTATTACCACCATGCCCTTCATCTTCCTGTCTCCCACAAGAATGACCTCTCCTTGGAGCAAAGCCAAGATGGCGGCTGGAAAGCAGGGACTTGCATGAGCTCCCTGCCCCAGGTGCCTCCAAACATCTATAAAAAAAAATGTCTCTGAACAAATTCTAGAACTGCGGAATCCATGAAATAGCAGAAGGAAACAGGACTCCAGCCCAGGACAGCCTGGATGATCATGGGGTAAGGTCTATTGCATAGAACTGGGAGTGAAGCAGAGCAGAACCCAGCATGAGCCATGGAACAGGCCCTAGCACCCGGAATCAGTGAGCTGTGACAGTTACCAGACTTCTCAACCCACAAACACCAAAGACAACAGAGAAGTTTAGTGGGAAAAGCTGCTGGGACAGAGCTAAAGGAGTTTGTGGTTTGGCCACTGCCCAGGGGGCAGCAGAGGTAATGCAGCTCTGAGGCTACTTACAGAGCTACAGCTAAAGTTGCTTCCAGCCCCAGGCCCACCTGGTGGGAGGAATTAAGTGGCAGATCTGAGCAGGAGTGCAGAGCCAGCTTAGATCTGAGGCCAGTCCAGTTTGGCGGTTCTTGGGGGAAGAGTAGTGCTGGTGTGGCAGAGCTTACTGTGTAGCTCTGAAAACAACAGCAGAGCCCCTCAAGCTTGGAACAAAGTACTCTATACTCTAAAAGCAGTCATACCCTGATGAAAAATTCAAAGGTCAAGTGAGTGGCTGGGAACCTGGCCAGACAGCAAAAACAGACACAGATTCAGACTCAGACTTTGGAATCTTTCTTTGATGACAAAGAATACCAAAACATACAGCCAGAAGAAGTAAACAAAGTCAAAGAACCTACATCAAAAGCCTCCAAGAAAAACATGAACTGGTCTCAGGCCATGGAAGAGCTCAAAAAGGATTTAGAAAAGCAAGTAAGAGAAGTAGAGAAAAAATTGGAAAGAGAAATGAGAGTGATGTGAGAAAACCATGAAAAACAAATCAATGGCTTGCTAAAGGAGGCCCAAAAAATACTGAAGAAAATAACACCTTAAAAAATTGACTAACTCAAATGGCAAAAGAGCTCCAAAAAGCCAATGAGGAGAAGAATGCCTTGAAAGGCAGAATTAGCCAAATGGAAAAGAAGGTCCAAAAGACCACTGAAGAAAATACTACCTTCAAAATGAGATTGGAGCAAGTGGAAGCTAGTGACTTCATGAGAATCAAGGTATTATCAAACAGAACCAAAGAAATGAAAAAATGGAAGACAATGTGAAATATCTCACAGAAAAACCACTGACC